>JAOVVB010096746.1:0-13176 GCA_028570985.1 Heterobranchus longifilis | reverse complement strand
GTTTTTCGTTTTCCTCTCCGGAGTGATTTTGTGTTCATTTGTATTTTTGCTTCCTCCACCGTGAGTGATTTTGTGTTGAACTTTTTCCTGTGTTTTGTCGCCGCTAAGAGCGAGCTTGTGTTTGACCGTGCCTGTCAAATAAAGACACTTTATTTTGTATCTCTGTCTTCGAGTCGTGCATTTGGGTTCGGGTCTTACGTTCGGTTGTGACAGGAAGCATGTGATATCAGATTGCCCACAGTTAAAAACCCAACCACACAAGAAAAAGGTTGAATTCCTGAAAGTGAATGGGCATTGTTTTGGATGTTTGATAAAGGGTCATCTGAGCAAAAGCTGCAAAAAAAGACTGACATGTCAAATGTGTCAAAGGAGTCACCCAACTATACTACACATAGAGAGTATGGAAACCATAAACCAGGAACCTCAACAAAAGCCTAACCCCAGCCAAATGAAAGGAAGCTTCAGTCAGCAGTGCACTGGTTTCAGCAGGTGAAGTGACTGGGGCTGACAAGGATTGTGCATTAGCCATAGTGCCAGTCAGAGTCAAGGTTGATAAAGGAAATAGGTTCATTTCGACCTATGCTTTCCTGGATCCCGGCAGCTCAGCATCACTTTGCACGTGGAAGCTAATGAAGCTGCTGAATTGTAAAGCACGGAAAACAACAGTTCTCCTGCGAATCATGGGTCAAGAAAGACCTGTAAACAGTTATGAACTCACAGGATTGGAGATAGGCAACTTGTAGGGTGACACTTACCTTGACCTACCAAAGGTGTATACACAAGGAAAGATTCCTTTCTTAAAAAAATATACCTACCCAAAAGGATCTGGAAAGATGTCCTTATCTAAGTGGGATAAAGCTAAATGAAATTGATGCAGACATCGAGCTTCTGATAGGAGTTGATGTTCCTAATGCAATGGAACCCTGGGACATTATTAGAAGCCAAGGAAATGGACCATATGCGGTCAGGACATTGTTTGGATGGGTGGTAAATGGTCCACTCTATTCCTGTACGGCTGTGGAAACTGGACCTGTGGTGGCAATGGTCAATTAAATATCAGTTGCTAACCTGAAGGATCTCTTTGTCATGCAATATAATCAGGACTTCTCTGAAAAGAAGTATGAAGAGAAGAAGGAAATGTCGGAGGAGGACAAAAGGTTCATGGAGATAGCATCAAGCTCAGTAGCTCTTTAGTTATAGTTATGCCTGACAACTACCAAGTGGCAGAGCAGCGTACTCTGAATCTTCTCAGGAAGTTTAAGGATGCAGGCTATGCAGGAGAATATAAAGCATTTATGGATGGTGTGCTCAAAAAAGGTTATGCAGAGAAAGTGCCACCTGAGCAGCTTCATCGAAAAGATGTGCAGGTATGGTACATACCCCACCATGGCATTTACCATCAACAGAAGGGCAAACAGGGAACTTCTCCAAGGTCCTGACCTGGCGAACATGCTCATCGGAGTGCTGCTTCAATTCCGCCAAGAGCAGGTTGCGGTCATGGCTGACATTGAAGCAATTTTTTATCAAGTACAAGTCCATGACAAACACAGGGACTTCTTGAGATTTCTGTGGTGGCCAGGGGGGGGAATCTGACAAACCCTTGGAGGCATATAGAATGAAAGTCCACCTATTTGGTGCTGTGTCTTCTCCTAGCATTGCACATTTTGCTCTAAAACAAACAGCAGAGGACAGCTACAAGTACGAAGAGGAAATAACTGAGACAATCAAACACAATTTCTATGTCGACGATTGCCTTAAATCAGTAAACACAGTGAAACAAGCTATTAAGCTTGTCAGAGATCTCAGAGATGCGTGCACCCAGGGAGGCTTCTCATTAACCAAATGGGTTAGTAACAGCCATGAAGTGCTGGCTCAAATGTACTCAAAAATCTGGACTTGAACAGGGAAAAACTGCCCATTGAAAAGGTACTGGGAATCCAATGGAATGCAGAAGCTGACTCCTTCACCTTCAAAGTTGCTATCAGGAACAAGGCCGCTACCAGAAGAGGTATCCTGTCTACAGTTAGCTCCATTTATGATCCATTGGGTTTCCTTTCTCCATTCACCCTTAAAGCCAAGCAAATCCTCCAGGAACTATGTTGAATGAAATGTGGATGGAATGAAATCATCCCAGAAGAATCTGCTAAGCAATGGCAGAGATGGATCACAGAGATGGAGCAGTTCAGCGGATTTCAAGTGGACAGGTGTATGAAACCTGACAATTTTGGCCCCATCAGGACTGCAGAGCTCCATCACTTCTGTGACGCAAGCGAGAAAGGTTACGGCACTGTAAGCTATCTCAGATCCACAAACAGAACTGGAAGGGTCCATATCGCATTTGTCTTGGGAAAATAGAGTGACACCACTCAAACAGATTACGATGCCCAGACTGGAGCTTGCTGCAGCAAAACTTGCAGTAAAAGTGGACAAGATGCTGAAAAGGGAGCTCTAAGTGGAACTTAAAGACTCCACTTTCTGGACAGAGAGCACGTCTGTGCTAGGATATATTCACACTGAAACAAAAAGATTCCATACATTTGTGGCTAACACAGGGCTCGACATTCGCCTTTGCCCGCTTGCCCGGGGCTGTCAGACCTTCAGCTCGGGCAACATCACATCTCTAAAGCATTGACCGACCGGGCAAGTGCTTTTCCAGCCGTCAACAACGTAAAAACTAACCGAAATCGGTCGAAAACCAACAAATATCGAAGCTTCCCCACTTCGGGGATGAACTAACACGAGCTGCAGAGATTTTAACATTTTGTTCTACGACATAAAACACGTCTGTAAAAACAAACGTCTTGAAAAACAAAGCTAGATGCAAACTTTGTGCAAAATCCTTCAAAATCTCCAACATGGAGGAGGCGGCAGCCATATGCAAAGAAAAAAGAAAACACTGTAGTCTTCTACGTAATCTCCAGAGAAGTGTGGAAGTCAGGACGAGGAGCCGTTACCTTGGTAACAACTAATGAGGATCCAAATAAACTATTACAATGAGTCTAGGGCTGAACAATCAAAATGTTATCAAAATCGCAATAAATACAGCAATTTTCAAATCACAGGAGGCACAATATCTGTTAAAGGCAAAATATGTGTCAAAATAGCGTTTAAATTTAAATATTGTCGTACTGCAGAGATGTCCTGGATTACACATCATATTCTACAGACTTAAGAAAACATATTTGTTAGTACAGATCTGCAAAAATGACACCATAATACGTCTGTACGTGAAAACTACTTGGCAATAAATTATTCTGATAATCATTTTAATATGTTTTTCAATTAAAATGAGACTAATGATGTAAAAATTAACATTCCCTCTAATATCACAAATCATATCAGTCAAAATAATCGCAATTAGATATTTTTTTCAAACTCGGTCAGCCCTCAACGAGTCTGGAAATGGAAAATGAAGATGTGTAGGAACCCTGTATATAGTATAGTTGTGACATCACAACCTTACAGAAGTCCTGACGGCTCGTTTAAAGGTTTCTGAATACAGGCTGTGAGTATTTCTCTGTGGATTGAGTGTTTTGATACTTTCACAGTATTTATGGCAGCTAGACCTGCTTTATAATGGAAAAATGGAAATCTAAATTAAGTTTTAGAATATGGGACCTTCACAGCGAGCAGACTGTCATCATGTGAACGGTTTTGTCTGCAGGTTGCAGTGTGGTGATCTCCAGCAGAAAGGCAGACAGGCTGGAGGCTGCAGCTCAGGAGATGAGACAAAAGATCCCCGCCTCCAGCCCCGCCTGCGTCACTCCTCTGCCGTGTAACATCCGCAACGAGGATGAGGTGCGCCCGCACACACACACACACACACACACACGCCTTCAGAATCTGGAGCTGCCCGTCAGTGTCTGATCACCTGGTTTATGGTTTTGGTCCCCTGCAGGTGAAGGATCTTGTGTCGTCTGTAATGAAGCGGTACGGCAGGATCGACTTTCTGGTGAACAACGGAGGCGGTCAGTTCAGCAGCCCGGCAGAACACATGACCTCTAAAGGCTGGAGAGCCGTGATCGACACCAACCTGACGGGAACCTTCCACTGCTGCCAGCAGGGTGAGCTGCTGCACACGCACACACACGCACACACATGCGGGCCCCCTGTGTGTGTGGTGAAGCTCTCAGTGAGACCTTTGGTTCTCTGTATTCTCTAAATGGAAAACCTTTGCAGAGGTGATCAGTAATGGATGAGTTATTTCTGGCTGCGAGCCTTTGTGGATATAAGTTCAGCATAAATTAAAGATATAATATGTAACATTTCTGCATTCTTAAAATGTCTAAAAATGACTAGATCTATGTTCTATATTTAGTTGAGTTGTGTAACTCACATTTTCCCAAATGTTTCCGACAAAGTTCAACAGAGAAATCTGTCATGTTAATCAGGACACGTGTGTTTAGCTCGCAGAACGCCTGTCAGCGTCGTCACCTCCTCTACATCAGGGTCCACAGAGGAGCCGAGAAAATGAGTCAAATTAACTTTTTATATTATATATATATATATTACACTTTTTAGATCTTGGTGGCTTTAAACTCTGTATTTTAACAGGAGAAGAACTTTTTCCATCAGACGTCTGGATCTGAAATTATCAGAGAAACAAACTGAGAGAAAGTTAGCAGCAGCTAACTAGCTAACTGTTTATGCCATAGAAATTAAATTTAAACTCTATGGTTTATACATTCTCCAACCTAAAACATTACAAATATTTTTACTTTTCTCATAAAATTGTGAGTTTTTTCTTGAAACATTCCGCCTTTCATCTCGAAACTTTACAACTTTTTTCTAAGAAATATTTGTATTGCGTCACAGATAGTACACTGTAGTAAACTACAGTCAGTTTGTGAGGATATTCATGATTATCTCGATAATGGAAATTCACCACAATCAACTAATTGTGAGTGTTTTATTTTATTGCGATCCAGGATAAAATCCATTATTGTCCCGTCCCTGCTCAGTGTTCTGTTGTTTGTATGTTTACCTGCTGGTGATTATTGTGCACTGTGTTTTCTCCGTCTCTCAGTCTACACTGCATGGATGAAACAGAATGGAGGCGTGATCGTCAACATCATTGCCGACATGTGGAAAGGCTTCCCAGGCATGGCGTAAGCACCCCCGCCCTCCCAATCCACACGTGAATTTACATCTGGCACACTGAAACACCATGTCTGCTCTCCCCGACAGCCATACGGGAGCAGCCAGGGCGGCCGTGGACAACTTAACAAAGAGTCTGGCCATCGAGTGGGCGGCCACGGGAGTCCGAGTCAACTCTGTTGCACCTGTAAGTGCTGCTCAGGGATTCATGAGGTCTTTAATGATGCAGTGCTTCTCCATCTGTGCGTCTGTCTGGTTGCAGGGGACGATCTTTTCCAAAACTGCAATGGAGAACTACAAGGACTTTGGACCAGCTCTTTTCAAGATGACGGTTCCGTTTAGTCCTGCAAAGAGGCTGGGAGTCCCGGAGGAGGTGCGTACCCTAAACCTGGGCATGGGACAATAATGGATTTTATCCTGGATCTCGATAAAAACACTCATGGTGAATTTCCATTTGCGGGATAATCGTGAATATGATGAATATCCTCATGAATTGACTGCAGTTTACTACAGTGTACTACCTGTGATGCAGTACTAATATTTGTTGCATGTTTTTTTGGGGGAAAAAATTGTATGTTTTAAGAAAAAAAAGTCTTAATATTTAGAGAAAAAGTCACAGTTTTATGAGAAAAAAGTTGTAATAGTTCGATGATTATCGGGATAATATTGTAAATCGTAATTATTTTGGGCAGGATAATCATGACAAGAAATGTTGAAATCGTCCCCTGCCTGGTGACAGCAGTAACGAGTGTCAGACTATAAGAAATGTTGTGTTTTTGGAAGTAGCGCAGTATGACGGCGGATCTTTAAATAGATGCAGTAGATAGAGTGTGTGTCTGTGGCTTTGCTGCAGTGTTACAGACTGTAGAGATTAATTTATTTGTGTGTGTGTGTTTTTATGGTCAGATCTCCTCAGCAGTGTGTTTCCTGCTGTCTCCTGCTGCCTCCTTCATCTCTGGAGCCACGCTGAGGGTTGATGCAGGACAGAGTCTGTACCACTCCATGTGGGAGATACCCAGTGCGTACACCCACACCTCGCTCTTCACGGTGTATACTATACACCAGTGGTTCTCAATCAGGGGTCCGGGGACCCCCCAGGGTCCTTGAGGGAGTTCCAGGGGGGTCCCCAGAAAAAATGGGGAATAGTTCACTATTTAAGATTCTGATTTGTAATCATAGGTTTCACTTCCCCTCATGGTTATCTCCTCAACTATAGAATCATGGTCTTAATCATATCTAACAACCAAAATATTTCAATATGCCCTCCAAACCATATGACCACATAAGTCCTGCCCTCTAATACGACTCATACAAGTGTTTTCTAAATCAGTGGCAAGAAATACAACCCACAGGAGCATTTTCCGTCCTCATACCTCACAGTTTGGTTAGATAAAACTACTTGGTTAGGGTTAGAAAAAGATTGAGGTTTTGGATTAAAAACAGTACATTTGCTACGCTGCTTCACTTCCGTATGTACGTACATGATGTACCTGATGCAGAACAACTTTTAGTTTCAAACAGGACACAGACACTGATCTCCTGGGTCAAAATAACAAGAAACATAAATATGAGTCATGATTGTTGCTTGTATGAATGTAGCATCATTTTTCGATGGAGGACAGTCTCAAATCTTTTCAGATAGAGGTCCCTGAAGCAAAATCTTATCTAATGTGTATCAATTTAGGGGTCCTTGCCACGAAAAAGGTTGAGAACCACTGTCCTATACCATCCTATACATCCTATGTAAAAGCTGAATGAGATTCTTGTGTGAATAGCTGCTCTCCACATTTCCTTTCCCAACGCTGTCATTAATACTTGCTGATACAACATTTGCATCACAATAACTGTTGTATTAGATAGTTCGGAAGACAATTTGGCAGCGCAGGGAGTGTAGTTTATTGGCAGCCACCGTGCTACTCAATAAGTCAGTGTGGTTCTGAGTCACGTAATTGCAGGAGCGGCTACTGAAAACAATAATAAAAATGCATTTAATTGCAATCCAGATCCGAAACCATGGGTGCTCTCATTGAAATTCAAACACCCGCTATTATTTCAACGGGGGTAACATTCGCTCACTGACCTTCACAGTTTGAAAGATGGATTAAACGTTCTGAGCAGTGGAAAGCAGACTGTCCTCCCACTTAATAAGCTCAAAATGATGATTAATCTGTGAAAAGCACCACAGAGCTCTTTTAAATGCATGGATAAAGACCCGTGATTCAGCTGGGACCGTCCGCTCAGCTGGGCTGTGCACTCAACCCCCAGGATTATCTGTTCAGAATCACCTCCTTTCACCTAAGCCAGGTGTCTGGAATGTCATAATATCCCTTTTGAACTCTTTTTTTATGCTTCAGGAACTCTAAATCTGCTTTAAACTCCCCCCTTTGAAGTGCTATTCTAATGCAAAATGCTATGCACACTCAAACTCTTTGAAACACATCTACCGTATTCAAACAACATTATTCACAGAGCTTGTAAGAGTAAGAAGTGCTCTGGACAAAAGCTGGTGACGATAACTCAATTCGCAGTAATTCCTACCCGTTTCAACCTCCGGCTCTCTAGTACAGGAGCGGTCTGCTCCAGTTGCGGCTATTATTGATGAGGTTTGGAAAAAGTCTCGGGCCTCTCCGTCCGCTTTGGGCCTTTGTTATTGACCTGGTGATTGATTTAAGCCCTCATAATTAGCAGGCCTAATTTAATTAAAGTGCAATTTAACGATACAGTGGGCAAAGGCAAAGGCAGCTGTGTCATTGATAGATCAGTCCAGGCCTGATATGAAACAGGCGCTGGCAGATGATGTATTCTGCACAAAGCAGGTCTCTCACCGTCAGGGGCAGAGACAAAAGAAGAGACAAAGATTGTAGTTGAGAGACAAATAGAGAGAATGAGTGGAGTAAAGAGAGAGACGTGCCTTTGTTTTTTCCAAATATCAGACCACAAACAGCATAGTCCGCCTCTCAGCCCACCCCTCCACATCTCGCCGCTCTCCGTCCTGATGTGGACAAATGCAGCCTCACATCTCTGATCTAATTTGCTTAACAGCATTAGGAACCTGTCTGTCCCTGTAATTTGCTTCAAGTAAATCCATGTTAGAGCCTGGACTTTTATGAGCCAGAAGCCATGTCTGTCCAAAACAAAACAAAGAGAGACAGATTTAAAGGCTGGAGATCTTTCTTGATTAAAAATAGATGGGGGAGTTATTTTAAACTTGACCAATTGGGAATACAATATACCATACATATCATTGGCAGGAAAACAATATTTTTTATTACATATTATGTAATTGAGAATGGAGATATATTAATACATATAAACATAAAGCCTCATTTAATTTTAATGATATTGTGACTGATATTGATTTGAATTCTTATCAAATTCTGGCTGTAGCTTTTGTCATATCGTTTGGTTGAAAAAAAGAAAAAGAAAAGACCGCCTTTATGATAAAAACAATAATCTTGTCACTAATTATGTGCTATTGTGTCCCTTTTTTTCTTTTTCTTTTTCCTGCCTGGTCATTCACAAGATTAATCTTTCCAGTTTTATGCAGTAAAGTGCTAGCATTAGCTGATTATGAGGCCTTATGTCTATTAAAATGCTATAAAAAATGCTGCATTCAGAAACCATGCTGCAGAAAATTCTTTGTCATTTCAGACAGGCTTCCTCAACACAGTGATTATAGGTTTATCACTGTCTTGTAAACAGTAAACTAAGGCCGGAGATATACTTTCTGTGTAACCATGCGTTCACATAGACGTTAATTTCTGAGTATGTACACAGCCAAAGGACACAGGATACGCGAGGCATCATCATGCGTAGTTAAGTATATCTCCAGCTTAAAGTTGTCAAAAGTATTGATACTTTTTCAATACCCGTGTTTAAAATGATACGATCTCCGTTAATTTTACATTTGATAGTACCAAAAGTAAAAAACAGATCTACAATCAGATTTTCAACCCAAGGCTGCACAGATGAAACAACAAGGAAGAAAATCAACTGATCCTCCACCTGTGGCTGAGTCTGCAGGCAGGGGCACAAGCACTACGTGAGTGGATGTCAGAACAGTGACCTGTCACTGTTATTCATAAAGCAAGCTAGAGTAGGCCACGGCATGTGTGCCTATGACTTTTTATATTTCTTTTTGCCTTGGTATCAAAAGAAGCACGTGCATTGGCACATGCATTCTGACAATATAAATGGAAACACAGGAATGTAGAATAAGTCAAAATTTTGCTGTCAGGATGGATGAGTGGAAAAAGCTTGTTTATTAAAAAAATGTGGTTCCAATTCAGAACAGGTTCTTGATACCCAACCCCACTCTCCACTGTCCTAACCTAGCACAACAACACATATTTGACTCCCTCTTGTCATTATCAAAAGGAATAGTACATCTAATCTGGAATGCGAGTGCTCTCTTTTGAACAAGGCTGGAGCCCATGGGTGCCGGGTGTGAAATATGAAAGCCAACACATGTCCTCATCAGAGGACAGCCGCCGCCTCGGCTTCTCCCCTTGGCACACAAACATAGGACTGTAGTATCATAACCCTGCTCTCTCTCCCTTGCACACATGCAAAACAAGAGATAGCAGGCACCAGGGTCACACTGCTTTGATTTTCTTCCAGACATGCAGTTTCCAGTCCAACTGGGAGCTAATAGTTTGCAAAACAAATGAAACATTCATTGAAAGAGTGCCTGGTACAGTAGGTACCCCTCCTGGGTTGGCTGCCTGCACATACTGAGGCGGTAATCAGCAGCTAGCAATAGCTTTTCATCACAGGTTAGCATTATACTGATTTCATTATTTACCTATTTATTTACATTAATTTGTATGTTGCCATTTATTGTGTAACCACCGAAAAAACTCTCCAGCATCCATAGGATGACTTTGAAAACTGCTTAT
Organism: Heterobranchus longifilis; assembly: GCA_028570985.1. Classification (NCBI taxonomy): domain Eukaryota; kingdom Metazoa; phylum Chordata; class Actinopteri; order Siluriformes; family Clariidae; genus Heterobranchus; species Heterobranchus longifilis. The sequence continues at coordinate 3,181 of JAOVVB010096746.1, read as the reverse complement.
CGACTTCCATTGTTTGTCAGGAGCAACGCTGGGAGGGTGACTTGTAAAACCTATTCCACTACAGATTAGTGACTACATGCCCTAAAAAGTAATTTGTAATGTATTCCATTAGATTACTCAAATTAATTAACATATTCTAAATACTTTGGATTACTTTTGGAATACTTCAAAATGGTCTTGCTGAGTTCATTTGTCTGGGTCAATCAAACAATCCAACAAAAAAAAAAGAACCAAAAACATAAAATAATCACTTCAAGTAATCCTTTTATAAAGACAGTAACTGTATTCAGAATACCACTAATTTCAAATGTAACTGTAATGGAATACAGTTACTCATATGTTGTATTTTAAATACGTAATCCTGTCACTTGTATTCTGTTACTCTCCAACTCTGGTTAGGTGAATAAAGGATGCATTTAAAAAATAAAAGTGGCGAGGAAGTTGCTCCACTTTCTCCGGTCACCGAGTTCCAGTAATCTCTCTGTTCCGCATCAGATAGTTTGTGAATTGCGGTGCTGCGGAGGCAGCGGTTCGTGTTTCCATTTTGTAGTGGGTTTTGATTTATTGACTGATTGATTGATTGATTGAAATCTTTATTTCGAACATGTAAAAAAAGCATTTACACGTCTGAAAAGGAGTAGGAAGAAGCATATTTTTTTCTCAGACGTGGAGTGATACTGAATTGTGCAAAGGTTATCATACCACGGCGATGAACAAATCAGATTATTCAGTATATTCTGTGTACAACTCCTTTTACATCAACACACTAAATCTTCATTGCGGCGTATTGAAATCACCATTAGCTTACATCATCATGATCCTTAAGATCATAACAATATAAAGAAGATAAGAAAGTATGGTGAAACTGGGTTTTGCCTCCCTGCTGACAACCATTAAGTGCCATTTAGGGAACTTGTGGGTAGGATAAAGGAGGTCATTATGACCCTTCGTCATCCACTAACCAGGTTAACTCTTCGCTCAGCCTTTTATAATGTTCCCCTCACCCCAACATAAATGTAAATAAGTGTCTCATAATCTCAGTCATCGTGACATATTGGTTGTTTTAATGGCGTTGGAGTCCGATGGGCTGGCGGGGGAATGAAGGGTTAACGATGGTGGAGAGGGTGGGGCTGGGTCGTCGGGTGCAACAGTCATGTCCAATCTATTCACAGACGCCATTTTGGTGCATAATTTGGCCCCGATGGCAGTTTCCTCTGCAGGGGATGGATATGAGGGATAAAAGACCCTCTGTAACATGCAGAATAATCCATGTATGTTCAATTCTGTCACAGCCATGACCAGGTCATCCTACACACTGCATATGCTATCCATCAGCAGCTGGTGAAGGCAGCTGCTCGAATTTGAAGAACACAATTTGTGGTTCAAATTTAGGTGAAAAAAATCTTTGTGTCCAATGCCGTGAAGCTTGTTTTAACTGCTGATTGAAAACAGCGATATTCTGGCTCCGGTTTGGATGGAACAGTATTGGTAATTACTTTGTGAGGTCAAAGGAACTTTAATAGGACAATTAGGAGTTATTACCGGCAGCTTGTCTTTGTATGTCAATGCCATTGTGCAATGCAGCGGTACTGTGAAGTCCTATTCGGTTTTGTCTGTTGTACAGTGTTTAGTCGAACTGCATTAACTGGAGGTAATGAGGGTACAATTATGGCTCCTTAACCTTCTGTGAGGGAGAGGAAAAACCTCCGCCTCTGCTGTATTTTTTTTCTTTTCTAACTTACACCTCTGCTCACTGATTCTTTTCACATGTTGCCATCGTTTGTTACCTTTGGCTGGTTTAATGTTTCCACAAGGGGCGTGTGTCACCTTGCACAATTAATGTTTCATATTTTTAGCTGGCCAGATCAGAAGGGAGGGCTGTCTTTGTAAATATTTCAATAGCCCTTTTTTTCTAAATGCTCTGGTTAAATCACTTGTTTCCTTTATTTTTTCAACCACATTGTTCATTTTGAGATAAAGGCCTTTGCACACCAAGTCTGTATTTTTCGTCCAAAATTGTCGCACGTTAATAAATATAACCTCACGTCGTGTCAGTCACGTTTACACACCCACTCCGAAACTTACCACGGAGAAATGCACACAGCCCGTATTCAGAAACGGTGCCTTTAAACGAGCTGTCAGGACTTCCGTACAGTTGTGATGTCACCACCATACTTTCTATAGGTAGAAAGTGACGCTACAGTCATTCACCAGCTGCAATCTGAGAGCACAGATACAGAAGACGTTTTAGTGTCTTGTTGAACATGAAAACATGGAAACATGTTTTAGTAGAAACCCAAAATACAAGTATGAACCTGGAAATTAGCATAATATGTACCCTTTAATGTTTTGCATCCGTCAAAAGAAAGAAGAAAGTTATTTGACCACTCAGATCCACCACACATGCAAACATCATAATACAAAATCTAAATACAGGTATTAATATAAATGTATAAGTGAATTGCACACTTTAGAGACTCGAGTTTCTCTCCGGCAAAAATAGATTGAGCATGATAGCAGAGCAGGGTGTTCCATGTGAGTTACTCCGAACACAGACTTGCAGGTTCACTGCGTATCAAGCTGGACCCCTGACATCCTGAAACAGACCTGGAAACACTGCAGCTCCTTTAACAGCAGGTGAAACTCGCCTGGCTCTTATCTTAATATCATGTATTGCAATTGTTTTGCAACAAATAGAAAAAACACATTTGAGTCAGTGTGCAAGGTTTCTGTGCGTAACGATTTTTTCCGGATGCAAATGCCTTAATTGTATATCCTGTTCTTTGGCCTCCATTGTTCTGCTGGTCACAGACGGCCCATTGTAAGGGAACGTGTGACATCGTCTGACAGGGAGGCCTGTTCCACACAAGGAGCTGTCACACAGACGTGGACCTCAGCCCTGAAGGAGGGGTGGTGGCCAGGGACACACCACTCGCATGCGACCTTTGAACCTGTCCTTGTTAAGCCCTTGATGCCAAAGATGGGCTCAGGAGGGAGTCCCCACCCCTTCAGCCCCCCTCTTTCCCGTAACAGCTACATGTTGTACTTGCCCATGGCTAATGGCATGACACACACACACACACACACACGCACACGCACACACACACACACACACACACACGCACGTACAGTAGGTGTCCTTTAGGACAGTAGTTGATGGAGGATGACAGCTCCTCAACAC
>JAOVVB010096718.1:0-27469 GCA_028570985.1 Heterobranchus longifilis | reverse complement strand
GCCACTAGAGGTCGCTGCCTTACATAAACGTAAATCTGGGTCGCTGCTTGCACAAACAAATGACCTCTGGTGTGGTTTTTCCGGGGGAGGACAGTCTCGATTAAAGGCAATGAAACAAGGAAGGCTTTTATTGTGAAGCATCTGCAGAATGTGTCGAGTTTGCGTTAATTTTCACTCATCATTGCAAGAGAGGAACAGACTTCAGCAGAGCTCAAACGAAGCAAAGCTATGGATCAACAAAGCTCCAGTTTAGTAGACGATTATCAGACTTCAGCGATCATCTCACCATTTTTTGAATACATTTACCAATAATGTTTAGTATTTGCTCATGACACCATGATTGCATGAAGCTCATGGAAACAAATGTGAAACCTGCATTTTATTTGTTTCTTTGTTGGGTTTGACAAATCTCCCATATTCCCGTACACATCCAAACTGATGCCGTTAATGATCTCACAGCTCCTTGGGCTCGCCGTAGTCGTTATACATGACGGTGAGCGTCTGCTCGTCACAGGCCTTGTGGACGTCCTGGCCCATGTCCGACCAGTTCAGCCCAAAGGCCTTGGTGTCGGTGTAACGGCAGGACAGGAACTTGAGGGACATCCTGCGGAGGCCGATCTTCGGCTCCTGAAGAAGACCCTTGCACCACGGGGAGAGTTCATCTAACTGGGAGAGGATGAGGCCGGCCTTCCTGTTGGAACAAAGAAACAATTCAAGTTTGTTTGCGTTCCTTGATAACGTCCATAAAAGTGTCATAAGTAAGAGAGTAAAACCAATGAAACATTACTATCTACTATTTTCCAGGTTATGGGATTCTTCTCAGTGTGAAGTAGGCAACATACACATACATCTGTTTTATGAGATATCAGAGATTATTATATGGTTGTGTCTCTGTCAAACAAAGTGCCAAAAAATACCTTTACCCTTAAAACACAAGTGCAAATAAAACAGCTTTAGGCAGAGCACTGAAGTCACGCTCGTATCAGCTGATCGACATCAGCTGTTTCACTGATGCTTTCACATTCACAGCGTGTAACTGTAAAGTCCAATTGTATGAATGCAGGTGTACAGCGCTGCCCCCCCCCTGCTGCTGCAGCTCAGTCCACCACCATGAACTCCACCTCATGTGGTATTTTTGTTCATTTGGAATTTGAAAAGTTTTAATGTTCATGCATGTATTATTTATCTTAATTATTCTTTTGAGATGTCTCCCAAACAGCAGAGACTTTTATGCCAAATCTAACTGTGTAACCATTTTCAATAAATGGACACGTTCGTGTCTCTGACCAGCCTGGTCTCCTAAAAAGTGTCGCCGTACAATTAGTGATGGCCAAATGAAGCTTCATGAAGCTTTTGAAGCATTTTCTTTTTTTTCTGAGCCCACTAGATGGCGCTCTTGAAAGCACACTGAATTGCCATTCCTTCAGCCTCGTCTTTAAACCACGAGCTCCATCTGTCGGCAAATACAACTACTGCTTCTTGAAGCTTCATTTGGACATCATACAGTGAAACTGCATCCTCTATTTATGTTTGCAGGAGAAACATATTTCCCCCCCACAAAAACATTTCTAATCATAGTCCACGAAAATCCAAAGGGAGAGGTCGAGGTGGATGGATGGGTCACAAAAACACAGACCGGAGGCCGCGGGTTGTGTTCCGTGTGAAACCAAAAGTCAACGTTATTTAACAAGCAAGCATATATTTTGTTACATAACAAAAGTACATATTTGAAGCCAAACCACGATATTTTCTGAAACAAGTAGTTTTATCCTAAACCTAAAAAGTAAGTTTGTGGCAATTCACAACATCAACGAGGTGTTTAAAACAGCGACCGGAATACAGAAGGAAAAAAATGTTTCCCGTACGTAATTGAGAATGCAGTTTAGTCGTATGGGAAGGTAATTTTCATCGTCATGCAGATACCAAAGGGGAGCAGCAAGGACAAAACATCGCTACAGCTCAGGTCTCATTTCAACATCTACTGTATATTATGGTGTGCATAACTTATTTTAACAGAAAGCTAGAGCATACTAAAGACTTCCCAATCATCGGTTGTACGGGTTTAAAAAGTAATTGAAATGCAATGAACTGTGGGAAACACGTGTTGCCAAGCATCTGAAGGAAGGAGGAATCTCAGTGTTGATGCACATCAGCCTGTCTACAGTTCATAAATCACGCTGTGGCTCTGCTGTTGTTTTAGAATGACATCACTGTACGACAGAACCTAAAACCTACCCATCCACCACTGCTTCCCCGAAGGGTAAGGTGCACTGTTACTGACACATTCCAACTTTGACCCAAAGCACACAGTGCTGTGTCGGAATGATGAAAGTAAAACAGTGGAAAAATGAATGAACGAAGGAGTGAATGGCCGTGGCAAGTCAACGGCTGGTCCTGTGGAGGAGAACGGGCTAACGGACGCCTGCAATACTGCTCCAACTTGTCCTTTGGCCAAACCAGGCCAGCTGAAAAATCATCTCCATTAGTAACACGATGCACAGACTTCACATAAATACATCTCATAGGGACACCGAGTGCAATAAATAATCATTAAGCCCTTGTCGTGAAATTCTGTCAAGCGTCTAAAGTCAGAAAATGGCAGCAGGAGAAGATTTCATTCATTCCACGCACACTTTCTCCTCCTCCTTCAGCCAAACCAGCACTTCTACAGCACAGCGTCCCCATCCTGCCAAGCCACAAGTCTGCTGGACGCTGCAGAGTCACCAGAGCCACACAGCACATTAAAGTGATGAACTGACGACACATCAGAGCACCCCGGCTACACACTCAATGTGCACCAGTTAAAGGAGATTAATGACCCTACTGATAGAATGAACAAAGAGCATTTGTCTATGTTTAAGTGTTTTTACCTATCCAGAGCTCGAATTCTCTACATTTCATTTTCACATGCTTTCAGCAGATGACTTCACAGAGCTGGCCCGTAGCCGTTTGATTTCCCGCCCGTACGCATCGATTGGATTCAGTTTGGAATGTGCAGGTGATCGCAAACAACAGTGAATTAACAAATATACAGTGTTCCATTCTGTAGTCAGATCTGATGCTGCTGCTGCTGATGATGATGAGGATGATGATGATAATGATGATGATGATGATGGTGATGATGATGATGATGGTGATGATGATGATGGTGATGCGGGCTGTTGTGGGCGACAGGCGGCAGGGCGCGCGACGCTCCCGGTGAAGTTGCCGCTCGTATGAAAGTGTTCAGAGACTGCGCGGTGGAGCCGGGTACCTGCGCTGCGTTCAGGGGCTGTCGGAAATGTTGTCATTTACGAGCGGGAGCGTGCAGGTGTTGTAGTCAGTGGTGGATGAAGTACTTAATAAATAACAATAGCAATACTACAGTGCAGAAAGTCCTACATTCAAAAAGTTACCGTAAGTATTAACACCAAAATATTTGTATTTATATTTTTAATTTGAAGGAAAGCTACAACTAGGTGTGATGCATTTGGGTGTTACAGGTCAAATTATGCTAATTAAGCTCTGAATCTGGTGAGCAGTGAGCATATCCTCTTCATCCATCTCGTTACTTGGTGAAAAACAAGCCATCCGAAAACTTGTTACAGCGTCAATTTTATTGTAATAATCAGAACAAGTACTACGGCTATTTAATCGATTATCCTTGAAATTGAGGATTTACGAGGAGCACTTGAAGGCAGCACCTAACCAGGTGAAGCGAACAGCAGCCGGTGGTTTTAAATATGCTAATATTGTTAGCAGTTGGCTGAATTAATCAGGTAACTTGTCACATTTTATATGCTGAAACTCGAACTTATAGACACATTAAGATGTCGTCTCTTTTTATAAACCTGTTTTATGTTATGACATTTAAGTAAAGTTTGTGAATTCTGTATCAGCAAACATATAACCTAGCAATGAAATATGCTTCTTCTTTGTAGCTAGCTAATTAAGCTAGCACAGATGTTTCACTGTGTTGTACAGCTTATTCGCTTTTTATTTTATCCCAAGAACAAAGTGATAGTACATGGACCTATACTTGTGAGCTGTGTCTCCCTCTAGTGTGCAAATTATGTGTATTAATATTTTCTATGACAATGTTGTAATTGTGAAGTCAGAATACTTCCAGCCTTTCAGCATTTTATATTTGAGAAAGAGTTTTCCAATGCCAGTAGTGGAAGAAGTATTCAGATATTTTAATTAGCTAGATACAAGTAGTGTAGAAAGACTCTGTTACTAGTAAAAGTCCTGCATTCAAAGTCTTGAGTGTGTAACTAAACCCCCAAACCATGTTTTTTTCTTCTGAAAATATACAATATTAGCATCAAAATATACTTGAAGGACTAAACATAAAAGTAGTCATCATGCAGAATGGCCCATTATTATATTACTGAATTATAATTATTGATTTATTAATGTATTCATCACTTTGATATTGTAGCTGGTACAGGTGGAGCTAACTTTAATTAATCATTTGTATTTATCATAATATAATATTATATATAATTATGTATTATAATATAATATTTATCAGTTGATTTTTTGTGTTAATATACATCTGCAAAGTAACTACAACTACCTAATAAATGGAGTAAAAAGTACAATATTAGCATCCAAAATGTAGTGGAGTAGAAGTATAAAGTAGCATTAAATGCAAATAGTCAAGTAAAGTATAAGTAAGCCTACCTCAAAATTGTACTTGAGTAATATATATATATGTATATATACCTTCCACCACCAAAGTATGTGTTTATTTTAACTTTTGTGAACTGAAATTTGAGATGAAACAAAGGAAAAAACACTTGGGTTGAATTGGGGTCAGAACATAACTCACCAGCTTCAGCCACAGGTATACATATAATAATATTTATTTATTGTGTATAACTTTGCAAACACGTTGCAAGAGGTGCAGTAATCAAATAAAACTCCAGGCATCATTAAAAGCTATTTACACAGCCAGTTTAATATTCCCACTTTGTACAGTGATATTGAAAGAGAACATACTGTTGATATATTTTTACTGTAGCAAATTAGGTTCTAAGCAAAATATTAATAGAAAATATATTTGCAGCAGTACATGTTTGATCATAAGCATTTCATTTCAGCTTTGCATTGCTATCGTTTCTTTACATTTTAGCTACAGCAACAAAAATATCCTGGTGATACATGTACATATACATTTTTTCTGTCATATACTGTATTGTAGGTGTTCTCTACTGTCAACTTTACAGTGAAATTATTGTAAACATATTTTGGAATGTCAATAACATTGATTGATTTTTGCAGCAGTCTTGTTCAAACTGTTTTTAAATCAAATGCACTGGTAATTATCATCCGATAAATAAGAGCACAAGTAAGTTGGATCAGTGTTGTACATTAAAAACTATGAAACGACAAATATATTATACGTTTTGATAAGCAAAAGACATGGCTTAGTTTTGTACCATAATAAGCAAGGATATTTGGTGAATTCTTGTCATAATTTGCAATAAGGTCACTCAGTTACACAGCTTATTAACAAGTTAATCACATTCTCAGTGTGAATTACATTAATCCATCTCTTTATAGGTCAACAACATGCAACCAGAGATTGAAGTTAACACCTGAACACTGTCTGATTCTTTCCTGTGATTGGTAAGTTAAACTTGCTTACAATCTTTTACAGTTGCCTACTGGTTTTCTATCTCATCTCTCTGTCACAGTGACATTTAGAAACCCACCGGTCATAATGAGGGATTGTATCTTTAGACATCATTTACATCAAGTTATTTCACTCGTTGGCTCCATCAAAGAACCTCATTTTCTCAGAGTGCACAGAGTCTTTCAGTCGTTGAATGGATGAGGCTGTCTCACCTGAAGAGTGAAACGTACGTGTGATTTGTTTGGTTATAACAATTCTTTCTTTGCTTTCACTTCTTTCACTTGATGTTTCCCTAACTGAATGCCTCTCAAAGACCGTTCTCTTGCCGCTCTGTGAATCCTCGACACCTTCGTTAGCCTCTGATTCTAGGGGAAGGCCTCCAGCTGATTGGATTTGGACATGCTGTGATTCTGGGGTCGCTTGTATATTTGATGTAATGACATGTATTTTTCCTGATTCCAGTCTGAGGGTGTCTTCTGATGAAGATGAAAATCCAGATGACAGAATGGTGATTTTCTCAGGCAAGTTGGGCTCAACGGAGATCAGCTCAGTCCTTGTGGTGGAAGTAATAATGTTGCTGTGCATCTCTCCAAGTCCCATAGCAGCGTTAGGATCAGAGTATTTGACAGTTACCTTGGTTGGAGAAGATAAGGACAGGCCAGCATGCTCACTTGTCATCGCAGAGCTAATATCAGCAAAGGCATCTGATGACTGGACAGAACAGGTGGGGCTTATTTCCTCATCCACCGTTTCCCCTGCTGGGCTCTTTTTATCCTTGTGCTCATCTTTCTCAGTGATCTTGGCAGGTTCTGATGGGGAGGACAGTCCAAACTTGGGGAATTTAAACCATCCTGTCCTCTCAGGACTTTTGGTTGTGTCTTGCTTTGTTTCCTTTTCATTTGCCTCTAACTGCTTTCCACTGGGTTCATCTGTTTCATGAACTTCCTTTGAGGTTTCAAGATTTTCTTCTGTTTTTTTAACATCAAATTCAACATCAATGGACTTGAAGATCTCACCAAATGATGTCAAAGTCATTTTTGGTGATTTACCCTCTGCTTTCGGCTCAACTTCTATTTTTAGCTGATCTTCTTTGCATTCAGTGTCAACAGGGGCATGTTCGTCTTCAGGTTCGGGTCTTGAGAAACTCAGCTTTGGCATTTTAAATGATGGTAGCTTGAATTTACTAGGAGAGACAAGACCCACAGTGTCAGTCTCAGTCTTTGGCGTTTCAGAATCTGTTATTGCTTCTTTGGACACATCCGTTTTAATATCAACACTTGGACCTTTGATGTTGATGGTAACATCCTGCTGAAGTTTAGCTCCATCAGTTTCAGCTACTTTGTCTGCGTCAGATGCCTCTACAGTGACATCATGGGTAGTAATTCCAAGTTTTGGTATTTTCATTGTTGGCATTTTAAATTTCAATGGTGATCCACCAAAATCTTTTGACTTTGCTTCATTCTCAGAAGCTTTAATTTCCACACTAGCTGAAGATTCTTTGAATTCAATTTCAGGTAGTTTGACCTCTGCTTTAACTTCTGGCAGTGTGATGCCTACATCTTTCTGTGATGCGTTTAAATCTTCAGGTCCTCTTGCTTTTGGTAATGCAATGCCGAACTTTGGAAATTTAAACTTGCTTCCTTGTCCATCATCGTCAGCTTCAAGCTCAGGAGCTTTCATTTTCATTTCAGGTTGCTTGACTATCACTTCTCCCTCTGGAAGAGAAACATCAACATGTGGAAGCTCAGCATTGACTTCAGGTTCTTTAACACTTGACTTTGAAAAAGAAAATAGTGAAAATTTAGTTTTTTTCAAGTTTGCATCAAGTTCTGCAGCAGGTGGCTCTTCCATTGATATAGCCCCTGAAGGTCCTTGGACTTCTACTTTGGCTTCTGGTGATGTAACATCAACATCAGGGGCTTTAACACCTGTCCTTGAAAATGACAATTTTGGAAATGTCCAGCTCGGTTGTTTCACCTTGGTTTCAACCTCAACTGTTGGTGCATCTGGTACTGAAATGGCAACTTCAGGTTCTTTGACTTCAACACTGGGTAGTTTGACCTCCGCTTTAACTTCTGGTAATGTGACATCTTTCGTTGATAAGCTCACATCAATTTCAGGCCCCTTAACTTTTGGCATTGAGATGCCAAACTTTGGCATTTTAAACTTGCTTCCTTCACTTTCTTTACCTTTTAGATCTACAGAGAGGCCTTCAGTGTCAATGCTGGGTGCAGTGACATCCACTGTAGCTCCGTCAATTTTAATGTCTTTGTCCACATCAGGTACTTCCACACTGACCTTTGGAGTAGTTGCTCCAAATTTGGGTAATGTGAATGTTGGCATTTTAAATTTTGATGGTGATCCTTCAACATTACCTGGTTGAGCTTTTATCTCAGGATCTTTCATTTCCACTGTAGCGGATGGTTGTTTTATTTTGACACCCGGAAGTTGAACTTCCGCTTTGGCTTCTGGTAATGTGACATCTACATCTTTCTTTGATAAGCTCAAATCGATTTCAGGCCCTGTTACTTTTGGCATTGAGATTCCAAACTTTGGCATTTTAAACTTGCTTTCCTTACCTTCTAATTCTACATCACCTTCTGGTGGCTTAAGCTCCACTTCAGGTTGTTTGACTTCCACATTTACTTCTGGAAGAGAAACATCAACTTTAGACTCTTTTGAACTTTGCTTTGAGAACGAAAATAATGAAAACCTCGGCTTTGGCAATTTGCCGTCAAGGTCTGTAGCAGGTGCCCCCTCTATTGAAATACTTGAGGATTCTTTGATATCGATATCTGGAAGATCTGTTTTGGCCTCTGGTAGAATAACGTCTACTTTTGGGACATCAAGGTTAACATCAGCCTCAGGGGCCTTGACGCTTGTCTTTGAAAATGAAAATTTTGGCAATGTCCATGTCTTTGTCAACTTGGCATCACCCTCTATCGTTGGTGCCTGTGAGACTGAAATTGAACCCATTGGCTCTTTGATTTCAACGTCAGGAAGTTTGACTTCAGCTTTTGCTTCTGGTAATTTCAAATCGGCTCCATCCACTTTTAAGTCTTTGTCTACATCAGGTACTTCCACACTGACCTGTGGAGTAGCAGCTCCAAATTTGGGTAGTTTGAATGTTGGCATTTTGAATTTTGATGGTGATCCTTCAACATTACTTGTCCTAACATCAATTCCAGGAGCTTTGATTTCCACTTTGGCAGAAGATTCTTTTACTTCAACATCAGGGAGTATAACTTCAGCTTTGGCTTCTGGTAGAGTCACATCTATGTCTTTCTTTGACAAGCTTAAATCAATGACAGGCTGTTTGATTTGAGGCCCAGAAAAACCGAGACTTGGCAGTTTAAACTTGCTTCCTTTTCCTTCATGTTCAGTTCCTGTCGTTTTAATATCTATTGATGGGCCTTCAGTGTCAATGCTGGGTGCTGCAATTTGAACTGTAAGAACCTCTTCAGGAATTTTAATGTCAACTCCATCGATTTTGACATCTCTGTCTGTATCGGGCACTTCTATGGTGGCACTTGGAGTGCCAATTCCAAATTTTGGTAATTTGAATGTCGGCATCTTAAATTTTGATGGTGATCCTTCTGTACCCTTTGTCACAATCTTGATCTCAGCAGCTTTAATTTCCACATCAGCAGAAGGTTCTTTCAGTCCAACATCAGGGAGTTTGACATCAGCTTTGGCTTCTGGTAGAGCCACATCTACATCTTTCTTTGATAAGCTTAAATCAATGTCAGGCCGTTTGATTTGAGGCCCAGAAAAACTGAGACTTGGCAGTTTAAATCTGCTTCCTTTTCCTTCATGTTCAGTTCCTGTAGTTTTAACATCTATTGATGGGCCTTCAGTGTCAATTCTGGGTGCTGCAATGTGAACTGTAAGAACCTCTTCTGGAATTTGAATGTCAGCTCCATCGATTGTGATGTCTCTCCCCGTATCAGGCACTTCTACGGTGGCACTTGGAGTACTAACTCCAAATTTTGGGAATTTGAATGTCGGCATCTTAAATTTTGATGGCGATCCTTCTGTACCCTTTTTCGCAATCTTGATCTCAGCAGCTTTAATTTCCACTTCAGCAGAAGGTTCTTTCAGTCCAACACCAGGGAGCTTGACATCAGCTTTGGCTTCTGGTAGAGTCACATCTACATCTTTCTTTGATAAGCTTAAATCAATGTCAGGCTGTTTGACTTGAGGCCCAGAAAAACCGAGACTTGGCAGTTTAAACTTGCCTCCTTTTCCTTCATGTTCAGTTCCTGTAGTTTTAATATCTATTGATGGACCTCCAGTGTCAATGCTGGGTGCTGCAATGTGAACCGCAAGAACCTCTTCAGGAATGTCAACTCCATCAATTTTGATGTCTTTGTCCATATCGGGTACTTCCACAGTGGCACTTGGACTACCAAATCCAAATTTTGGTAATTTGAATGTCGGCATCTTAAATTTTGATGGTGATCCTTCTGTACTCTTTGTTGCAACCTTGATTTCAGGAGCTTTAATTTCCACTTCAGGTTCATTGACTTCAACATTGGGCAGTTTGATTTCAGCTTTAGCTTCTGGTAATGTGACATCAACATCTTTCTTTGATATGCTCAAATCGATTTCAGGCCCTTTTACTTTTGGCATTGAGATGCCAAACTTTGGCATTTTAAACTTACTTCCCGATCCTTCAATTTCACTTCCTTTAGCTTTTACATCTACAGAGAGGCCTTCAGTTTCAATGCTGGGTGCAGTGACATCCACTGTAGCTCCATCAATTTTAATGTCTTTGTCCACATCAGGGACTTCCACACTGACCTTTGGAGTAGCAACTCCAAATTTGGGTAATGTGAATGTTGGCATTTTAAGTTTTAACGGTGATCCTTCAACATTACCTGTTTGAGCTTCAATCTCAGGAGCTTTAATTTCCACTGTAGCAGACGGTAGTTTTGTTTTGACATCCGGAAGTTGAACTTCCGCTTTGGCTTCTGGCAATGTGACATCTACATCTTTCTTTGATAAGCTCAAATCGATTTCAGGCCCTTTTACTTTTGGCATTGAGATTCCAAACTTTGGCATTTTAAACTTACTTCCTGATCCTTCAAGTTCACTTCCTTTAGCTTTCACATCTACAGATAGGCCTTCAGTGTCAATGCTGGGTGCGGTGACATCCACTGTAGCTCCCTCAATTTTAATGTCTTTGTCCACATCAGGTACTTCCACACTGACCTTTGGAGTAGCAACTCCAAATTTGGGTAATGTGAATGTTGGCATTTTAAGTTTTAATGGTGATCCTTCAACATTACCTGGTTGAGCTTCAATCTCAGGAGCTTTAATTTCCACTGTAGCAGATGGTTGTTTTATTTTGACATCCGGAAGTTGAACTTCAGCTTTGGCTTCTGGCAGTGTGACATCTACATCTTTCTTTGATAAGCTGAAATCAAATTCAGGCCCTGTTACTTTTGGCATTGTGATTCCAAACTTTGGCATTTTAAATTTGCTTCCTTGGCCGTCAATTTCTGCTTCACACTCTGGTAGTTTCACATCCACTTCCCCTCCTTTCACTTCAAACTTTGCCTCTGGAATTGAAACATTTGCATCCTGAAGACTGGCATCCACTTCTGGGGCCTTAACATTTGGTTTTGAAAAAGAAAATTTGGGCAGTGAAAACCTCGGCTTTTTCAGTTTTGCATCTACCTCAACACCTGGCTGTTGCTCTATTACAACACTGCCTGAAGGCTTTTTGACTTCAACTTCTGGCAGATGGACCTCTGCTTTAATTTCTGGTACATCAACATCTGTGTGTGGCATAGATATATGCATGTCAGCTCCATCAATTTTGATTTCTTTGTCTATATCAGGTACTTCAGCGCTGACATTTGGAGTGACAACTCCAAATTTTGGAAATTTGAATGTTGGCAATTTAAATTTTGATGGTGATCCTTTCACACTGCTTAATTGCCCTTCAATATCAGGAGCTTTAATTTCCACTTTTGCAGAAGGTTCTTTGAGCTCAACATCAGGGAGATTGACTTCAGCTTTGGCTTCTGGCAGTGTGATGTCTGCATCTTTCTTTGAGAGGCTTAAATCAATTTCAGGTCCTTTTATTTTTGGCATTGAGATTCCAAACTTCGGCATTTTGAACTTGCTTCCTTGCCCGTCAATTTCTGCTTCCCACTCTGGTGGTTTCATATCCACAGCAACTTTAGGAGCTTCTGGGAGTTCAACCTCAGCTTTAGCCTTGGGTAGTGTCACATCTACATCTTTCTTTGAGAGGCTTAAATCAATTTCAGGACCTTTTACTTTTGGCATTGAGATTCCAAACTTTGGCATTTTGAACTTGCTTCCGTGCCCTTCAATTTCTGCTTCACACTCTGGTGGTTTCATATCCACAGCAATTTTGGGAGCTTCTGGGAGTTCAACCTCAGCTTTAGCCTTGGGTAGTGTCACGTCTACATCTTTCTTTGAGAGGCTTAAATCAATTTCAGGACCTTTTACTTTTGGCATTGTGATTCCAAACTTTGGCATTTGGAACTTGCCTCTGTGTCCTTCAATGTCAATACCAGTCTGCAAATGTTTGATTTCCACTTCAGGTTTTTTAACCTCCACCTTTGCCTCTGGAATCAAAACCTCTGCTTTTCCAAGACTGACATTGATTTTAGGGGCTTCTGGGAGTTTGGTCTCAGCTTTAGTCCCTGGTAATGTGATAGCTGTGTCTTTCTTTGATAATCTTAAATCCATTTCAGGCCCTTTGACTTTAGGCATAGAGAAACTAAAATTGGGCATTTTGAATTTTGAAGGTGATCCTTCTGTATCTTTAGCTACAACTTCAACATCAGGAGCTTTAATTTCTACTTTAGCAGAAGGTTTTTTTAGTTCAACATTAGGGAGGTTGATATCTGCTTTGGCGTCTGCTAGTGTGACATCTACATCTTTCTTTGATAAGCCTAGATGAAATTCAGGTCCTTTTACCTTTGGCATGGACATTCCAAACTTTGGCATTTTGAACTCACTTCCGTGTCCTTCAACTTCAGTCTGCAAAGGTTTAATTTCCAGCTCAGCTTTGGCCTTTGCCTCTGGAACCAAAACGTCTGCTTTTCCAAGACTGACATCAATTTTAGCATCTGGATGTTTGACCTCAACTTTAGTCTGTGGTAGGGTGACATCAATGTCTTTCTTTGATAAGCTCAAGTCAAATTCTGGTCCTTTTACTTTTGGCATTTTGATTCCAAACTTTGGCATTTTGAACTTTTCTCCTTTTCCATCAAGTTCAGCTTCAGTCTGCAAGAACTGCATTTCCATTTCAGGTTTTTTAACCTCCATCGTAGCCTCTGGAATTGACACATCTACTTTTCCAAGATCAACCTCTGGAAATTTGACATCAGCTTTTGTCTCTGGTAATTTGACATCCAGGTCTTTCTTTGATAAGCTTGACTCAATTTTAGGCCCTTTCACTTTTGGCATGGAGAAACCAAGATGTGGCATTTTAAACTTGTTTCCTTTCCCGTCCTGTTCAGTTTTCATATCTATTGAAGGGCCCTCAATGTCGATGTTGGGTGCTGCAATGTGAACTGCAGATCCCTCATCAGGGATATTAATATCAGCTCCATCGATTTTGACATCTTTGTCCATATCAGGTACTTCTCCAGAAACATTTGGAGTACCTCCAAATTTAGGTAGTTTGAAAGTTGGCATCTTAAATTTTAATGGTGATCCTTCTGTACCTTTTGCTGCAACCTTTATTTCAGGAGCTTTGATTTCCACCTTAGCAGAGGGTTCTTTTAGTTCAACTTCAGGGATTTTTATTTCAGCTTCTGGCATTGTCACATCGCCATCTTTCTTTGATAAGCCAATGTGAATTTCAGGTCCTTTTACTTTTGGCATTGTGATGCCAAACTTTGGCATTTGGAACTTGCCTCCTTGTCCTTCAAGTTCAATGTCAGTCTGCAAGGGTTTGATTTCCACTTCAGGTTTTTTAACTTCCACCTTTGCCTCTTGAATCAAAACTTCTTTTCCAAGACTGACATCAATTTTAGGGGCTTCTGGGAGTTTGACATCAGCACTGATATCTACGTCTTTCTTTGATACGCTTACATCAAATTCAGGCCCTTTTATTTTAGGTATCTTTACACCAATTTTTGGCATTTTAAACTTGCCTGCTTGTCCATCAAGTTCCCATTTAGTCCTCAGAGGTTTGATTTCCAATTCAGTTTTTTCAGCTTCCATCTCAGGGGCTTCTCGGAGTTTGATTTCAGCTTTAGCCTCTGGTAGTGTGACATCTATGTCTTTCTTTGATAAGCTTAAATCAAATTCAGGTCCTTCTAATTTGGGCAATTTAATTCCAAACTTTGGCTTCTTGAACTTATTTCCTTGTCCATCAAGTTCACCATCAGCCTTTTGCTCTGGGAAAGAAATGTCTACATTTCCAAGAGTAGTGTTAACCTCAGGAATGTCTGGGAGTTCAACCTCAGCTTTAGCTTCTGGTAGTGTGACATCTACATCTTTTTTTGATAGGCCTAAATCCATCTTAGGTCCTTTTACCTTTGGTATGGAGATGCCGAGATTTGGCATTTTAAACTTGCCACCCTTTCCCTCTCTTTCAAGTGTTTTTGTGTCTGCCCCATCAATGTGTATATCCTTATCTGCACCAGACACATTTACACTGATGTTTGGAGTCACTGCTCCAAATTTGGGCAGTTCACCTCTGATCTCTGGAAAGGAGATGTCAGCCTTTGGCCTTGCAGCTTCAAGATTAACACCAAAACCTGTAAGCCTAATGTCACCATCCTTTTTGGCTGGTGAACCATCAACTGAATCAATGTATTCAATGCCGTCAATTTCAGGAATTTTGACATCCGATATGACTTCTCCAATCTTGTTCCTTGTTTCAGTCTTTGACATTTCCACTTCTTTGAGGAATATAGTCCTTTCTCCTTTTATGTTGTCACCTTTTTGCTCAGATATATTTTGTTTTGGCAAGCCAATTCCAATGTCAGGGAATCTTATGTCTGGTTTTGTAATCCCAAAGCCTGACATTGTTATCTTTGTTTTCTTTGATTTGAGTGTAGCTGTGGATTCAGATTCAGATGTGATGCCCTCTGTGCCTTGTGTTTCTTTTGTCTGAAGAGTGGCTACTTCTTGTACACTTTCTTTTCCAGGTATAATAATATGTTCTCGTTTATAAACCTCTTTGTCTTCTTGTTTTGGCCCAGTTTTGTATTCCTTTTCAGGTTTTTTAAAATCTAGTTGGGTCTCCATTATAAGTCCATCTGAGTTTAAATCAGCAGGTGTGATCTTTGGTAGTTTAACTGTTGTCTTGGAGATTTCTGGAGAGGCAGTTATGTCAAACTTACTGAGGTGTGCCTCATGTTTTGTTTTAGTGGGTGTTTTCACTGATATTCTTTGTGCATTTGCATCTATCACAGTAATTTCTTCAGGAATCGGTACTCCACTTGTGTCAACCTTAGGCAGTTTAAATCCAGGCAATTTTGAAACTGCCTCTTTCACGCTGTCAACATCAATTGACAGTTGTACAGTTTCAGCTTGAATGTCGTCATAATGTCCTGTAAAAACAGCTTTAGGCTCTTTAATTCCTTTGGCTGTGGTCCTCATAGACATGTCCTCCATACCTGGAATCTCAATGTCTTCACGTTTGGGAAGTGTTGTTCTGGAAACACTGCTTTTTGACAGTCGCTCATAAGGATCTTCTTTCACTTCTGTACCCTCAGTTGTAAGCGCCTCAATTTTAGTTGTGCATTCTTCAACATTTACATTCATTTTTGGGATTGTTTCCTCTGTGGCAATGTCACTGAAGCCTATTTTAGGCAGTTTGAATGTTGGACCTACCTTTGTTTCTTGTTTTTGTTTAATGTCCTTGCTTTTCTTTGTTTTTTCTTCACCTTTCTGTGGAGATTTTTGTATCAATGCGACGTCAGATATTTCAAGTTCCACCTTTGGTACACTCATTTCCATCTGTGTTGTTGCTGATTTGGCTGAAATTGCCCTTGAACTCTCACTGCTGATTATTTGGGTATTGGCATCAAGTGCAAGTTGATCTCCCTGTAGTTTTGTGTGACTTGGGATGACACCTGGTTTTTCATTTTCAGGTTGGTCTGCTATTTCAATACTTGCCCCCAGCGTTTTCAGCCTTTTTGGTGATGATTTACCTTTTGCATCTTTCTTGTGAGATTTGTCCTTCCCCAAAATTTTCATTTTTAATTCAGACCGTTCTTTCTTCTTTTTCTTCCCATCAGGGGACTTTACTCCAGAGGGACTTTCCTGGCTTGCCAGAGCCACAGTAAGATCTTCTGTTTTCAAAGTGCTATCTATACTGATGAGTTCCACCTTGTGTTGAGGGTCAGTCAGTGTTTGATCATTTTGCTCATGTCTTAAGTCTTCCACTACTTTCAGACCCTCTGTCACATAGACTTGAGGTGTTTCTCCTGAGGGGCTGTCAAGGCACTCAGGTGAAAGCATCTGTGCAGATGTTGGCACGTCTGTGTCCTGGTCTTCAGATGAACTTATGCGGCCTCTCTTTTTCAGAACAGGAAGCTTAATTTTATGCTTCTTCTTGCCTTTGAGAGCATCCTGAGATTTTATAGGTGACTCTGTGTCACTTGTGGTGGGGCTAAGCTCTAGCTTTCTCTGCTCATCAGCCTCTGAGGAGCTGTGAGACCTTGTAAATCGGGACTTCCGTCCTTTTCCAAAGGAGGGAAACTTAGGCCATGAAATGCGGGCATCACCACGCCTTTTTGTTTTTCCTTGCTCCCTCATCTCTGGAGCGTAGACGTCTTCCTCCTGTTGAACAGGAGAAATAGCAAAAAATCAGTTTTATCCCTAAGACTTTTTTTTTTATCAGAAAGAGTCTGACAACTTGAAAATAGTTACAGGGATGACGTCAGATTCGATGGTTGGTTCAGTCTCTGTGATGTCTGGTTTGCGTTTCAAGCAGAGCTTCACTTTGTAAGCCTGAGCGTGCTCCAGAATCTGAATGGCGTCCTCGTATGACACGTTGTCAAAATACACAGTGGCGCTCAGAATCTGATCACCTGCGTAAACAAGAGCAAAATATTTCAGAAGCACACAAATGAGAAGGCTGTCGGGGACTGTCTGATAAAAGGGAATTATATCAATAAAAATAAAAATAACAGCTATATTATGATAGAAGGCTCTTAAAGTTTCTCCAGTTAAGGTCATTTGTAATTTGTATGGACAAAAATGTTAGTAACAGATATTTGTAATGGGATTTGAAATTCTAAAATTGGAAAATATACAATATACAACACAAGAATTTAAAAGTACCATGGATTTTTCCAATGGAGTCAATTAGTAGCTTCATCAATCCCACTTTTCTCAATCAAATTAGTTTCCATTGTAAGATAAAAATTGGATCATTTCAGAAAATAAGCTCTGTGGCAAACACAAGTTTATGATACATACACGTTTTGTTCAGAAAGATGATCTTCACAAATGAACACCACTTTTATGATTTTTGAAGTGTAAATGCAATCAGCAGAAGTAAAAAGCTAATGTTAGGCTATAAACAAACCACACAAATGGTCACGTGTCTCACCCGTCGCCACTACTAAGCTGACGGTGACGTTTAATGTCCCCGACAACCTCTAGTCTCTTTTAGCCGCTTCTTAGCAACCGCCTTTTTAAAGACACGTAAAAGAAATTCACGTGAGGTATTTACCAATATATTTTATGTCGTAGAACAAAACATGAAAATGTCAGACCTCATTTCAGGCATCTAACCAAAAAAAACATTCAAAAAACCCATTGACTTTGAGGCAAGGGAACCGGATGTGCTAAAACTGCGAACTCATTTCTGGGTTTTTGGACTCATTCTTCTATTGTTTGTCATTTCCGACTGCTTCTTTACCTTCTTTCAGCTTCAGACTCTTTGATGCAGGTGACTCTGGTACCACTTCCTTAATGAAGATTCCCTCTTTCCCCCCGCCACCATAAACGAGACCCTCTGCACATCCATCTTTGGCTGTTTTTACAATAACCCCAGACTCAGGGCTGTGAACTTCCTGCCAACACATCAGAATAGACAGGATAAAATCATTTTACCTTTAGCTGTGCTACTCTCTGCTGCAACACAGCCTTAAGGGATTCACAGATACAGTACAGAGAGGAGAAGGTGGGAATGTCTCACCTTCAGTTTACTCATCTTTGGAGTTGAGCGCTTTTCAAACATGGACCCAAGCCCAGACTTTTTAGTTTTCTTTCCACTCCCACTCTTGTGGTGTGGGTCATGCTCCGCTTCACACTGAAAGGAAAACAGAAGAAAATTGAATTCTAACTAAACATGATACTGAAAAAAAGATTACTGTTGCAGTCAGAGCTTCAGCCTTATTTAAACAGAAAAGGTGGCAGATATTTCAACAACAGGCATTGAATGTATTTGCACTGAGAGGGAAGGGTAATACTCTGTACACAAACATGGGAGTAGCTGAGTCTGGATCATTATTGCAATGTGCATCAGTAAACAAAACAGAAAGCCCATCTTACACCACATTCTGTTGACTGGACTCAAATACAGAGCCTCATACGTGTTGTGGGGTCATTGATATATTGCTTTCTCAAATGACTGATTTCTGCACTCAATATACTTTAATTTAATTTACATGATTTTATGTTTAAGAGCCAATAAATATCCACATATCTCAGTCCAAATCAAAATAAATTTGTATTAAATACAAGCAGTCCACAGTGAGAGTGTAGAGGGGAAAATAATAAATGGATGGATGGTGACAATTTAATAATGCCTTAATTTGATCGAACAAATTACTAAATTAATGGAACAACTTATAAAAAGAAATTCCCTCTCCACCGCTTAGCAGGCTTTGTACAACAACAAGCTATAAGTGGTTTTGATTCCTCGGAGGCTGCGGCTACTTCAAGCAGGCTTCCTACGCAGTATGGAAAAGTCTGGAATTTGATTTGAGTCATTTCCAGATCTGGATGAGTTTGGAAAAAAGAAAAGAGAGTATGGAAAAATATTTGTTTCCAGACTATTTCCCCATTCTGTTTTCTAAAAATATAAACTTCAGCACCAAAACCTGGTTAGCCTAAATGACGCAATATAAATGCAGTCCAAAAACAACCCCCAGCTAAGGTGACGGATTAAGAAAGCTGGTTTCTTGGTCATGTTTATATTTTGACTGCATATTCAGGTTATTGAAGTGCATGTAAACAGGTTCTCTGATTTACTGCCTTGGCCTGGTTTCTCCCTGTAACCTGGTTTGTTGTGTCTGTGCTACATAGTGGTGTGTTGGAGGTGCTCTCTTTGTTTTTGGTCCTTTTGCAGATTTGCATCAGTCATAATGTTTCCAGAAAAGTGAAAAATGAAAGAAACATTTTTCCAGAAAAGAAGTAGGAATGTTTACAGAAAAATGTTGTAATTTTTCCAGAAAAAAGTCGTAATGTTTCAAGAAAAAAGTCGTAATGTTTCGAGAAAAAAGGTGTAATGTTTCGAGAGAAAAGGTGTAATGTTTTGAGAGAAAAGGTGTAATGTTTCGAGAGAAAAGGTGTAATGTTTCGAGAAAAAAAGTCGTAATGTTTCGAGAAAAAATACTCTGCACTTTAATCGGCCTTGTGATCTGAGATAATCAGCCTTGTGATGCCGATTATCTCAAAATGTCATTAATCGGCCGACTGATTTATCGGTCTATCATGGTGCTCTGTACCTCTTTGTCACTGTCGGTGTATTTTTCGGTTTCAGGATACTCCTCGACGGGGGACGATCCTTGAGGCCGTGGTCTCTCTCTCTCCGTCAGCTGAGACGGCTCGTCACATGTCTGCGTGGAGAGGACATAAGGTCAGTCACGTGGTCTAATTCCCAAGACAGTTGTTGTTGCATTTCAAAGACATATCATGACATTTGAGTCAGTTTCAATCAGACATTCTTTCATCTGCCGAAGCTGCATATCTTGTTCTTCAGCCACCTGAAAAACAGTTTTAATGTTGAAATTCGTGTAGCTGCGCCTGCAGCGTGGACCACAAAGGTGTGGAGAAAACTGGATCACAAGTGTGATAACACCTTGATATGCCAAAGGCAGCATTGACTGGGTGTTTGGCTGTTTGGCATTTCATAATTGTCACAGTAGTGTGTTGGCACTGCCAGTCCAACACCACAGCAAAATATCTAAAAACTAATTGTACTTATTCTCTTATAATTTGGTACAGAGATTAATGGTCCCCAGAGGATGAATCCTAATATTTTTGGTGATCCTCTGATTGTCACCTTGTACCACCAACAGCTCAAACAGTTCATGTCAGGATAGTTTTTAGACGAATGACTGAAATCCTGAATGAACACCGAATTAATTCTTTATTTTCGTGTGTGGTCATTTTCATGATCTATCCCTCATGGGATTATTCAGACACATTAACTAACAATAAAACAATGTTAACCCACCATCATCTAACAGCACAATACATAAATAAATACATAAATATGAGTATTAGGGCTGGGCAATAATTCAATATGATAATTTATTGTCTTTCAATGGAATCATATCATGATGAAATCATATATCGAGATATCGTGTTACGTTGTCTAAATTAATAATAACAAGCACATACTAACTCAAATTTTGAGCGAAATATTTTGAGGGAATATCATTTGAAGATTGCAGTTTTGTTTTTACGTCACATACGTTACCAATCAGTTCAATGCAATTAGCAAACCATGTATAGCTGGAAATATATTTTTTCCCTCTGTAATTTCACTTGAAACTGTTATGTTCATTTTGCACTAAAGTTCTTAATAAAATGAGAAAATACTCAGTACTTTCCATTTGTCAAGTATACAAAAATAGGCTTTACCCTGTGGTTATTTCATATAGACTATTTATGTATTAAATTACCAGAAAACATGCTATATCATGATATATATCGTTATCGAGATATGAAATGACCTATATCGGGAT
The DNA here is from genome assembly GCA_028570985.1 of Heterobranchus longifilis. NCBI lineage: Eukaryota > Metazoa > Chordata > Actinopteri > Siluriformes > Clariidae > Heterobranchus > Heterobranchus longifilis. The sequence continues at coordinate 6,922 of JAOVVB010096718.1, read as the reverse complement.
AGAAGATTTTGGACATATGGCCCAGCTCTAATAAGTACACACATTATCCAAACATAAACAATAGAGCTCCAAGAGATGTCCCACATTGGAAAAACAACAAACAACAAACACAAATACAGCAATACGCAAATCCAAACAAGACTAAATCTGTTTGGCTCAGCTGTACTTTGTGATTAATGCTCAAATAGCATGCTAACATATTACATGCTCCATATTTTGCTAAATTATGCAACGTAACTTTGGAATGGTTTAATTCCAAAAGACACAGGCAATACATGCTGATTTTTTCCACACCTTTTTTTTCGTCAGCTAATATATCAGTAGCAGATATGGAGGTGGACTTTTATTGATATCATATCAGGAATTTAAGCTTATCAACTTAATAGTTTTGAAGCAGGACCTTCAGATCAAGTAGCTCAAGAAAAGTAAGGTGTGGCAAGTTTATGTGTGTAATGTGTCCGACATATTTAATCAACATTTAGGTAAATATAAGCGTCGGATCAGACGTGGTATTGGGATCAGGGCTAAAGACAGCTGATTGGGACATACCTATAAATAAATAAAGATTATTATACCTATACGTGTATACAGTGATGTTTTCGGTTTAACATACTAGACAGAAACCTTTAGTGACTGATGAAGAAATCAAACAGAAAGACATTTAATAAAACATTAATTAATAAACATTAAAGTCACTCACTGAATCGTCCTCTGTCCCAGGCTCTGGCGCTCTCAGCCTTCGACCAGCTCCTGTTCACAAGAAAACACAGGAAATATACGTAAATACCAAAATAACGTCTAACATTTATTTATTTTTGCAGGGACAGTGCACAATTAAAAGTAATTGCACCAGAGTTAGCTAGCAGCTAATTTGCATCTGTTGTCCCTGGGCAGGTAGACAAAAAAAACAACAACCACAGAACAGCAAATACACAACATATACACAATACACAAAAGCCCATCAGTGAGCTAATAGATAGAATAAATATGATAAATACAAGGCAATCATTGGTGATATGATATGACAACTGCTTATTATAACTGTGTTTTAGTAAATAGTAGAGCTTCATTCAACAAGATGAAGTATGTAATGACTTGATTTTATTGTAGTAAATTCTATTAGTATTACAAGTACTCAAGCGGAGTTTTGTTGCATGAATGAATGAATGAATGCAACACAGAAGTTCCCACATAGTTCCCACGGGTCCTTGAAATCCTTGAATTTGCTAATTTGAGAGAAAGAAGTCAAGGCCTTGAATGTTTTTGAAAGTAGACATAAATAGACATGGGTGTATTTCGTGGAAGAATACAAATTTAAGTTATTTAGATCTTTGATTCTGGTTTATAATCGAGGTCCGACAGAGGGAGGAGGTCGGGAGGTGGATGGATGGGTCACAAAAACACAGACTTTCACCCAGGAGACCGCTGTTCCTGTACCGCGTAACATCATTATCTAACAAACGTAGTAATTGTATTTTGTTACGTAACAAATGTACTTATTTTAACCCAAACCACGACCTTTTCCGAAACCTAACCAAGTTGTTTTGTATCAATTCACAACGTTAACGAGGTATTTAAAACTGCAACCGTAATCCTGGAGAAACATAATTGAAAATGCAGTTTAGTTTGATGGGAATGTAATTTTGTTGGAGACAGAGCTGCGTCATTGTTTCACGTGCCATCCTGCTAGTTCTCATTATAAAACGTTGGAACTGTGCCACGTCGGGTCCTTGAATTTGAGGAAATTGGGTCTGGGAAGTCTGTGAAAAGTCCTTGAATTTGATGTTTAAGAAAGGGTGGGAACACTGTGTAAATGCACAGAAGTTAAGCTGATCTGCACTTCTATTTTTTAAGCAGTAAGCTGAGCCTTCCACCCGGTCTGACTCCTGAAAGTTGTTTTGAGGCTCAGAGAGACACTGGAGCCGATGATGAGACTATTTAGAGTTCTTCCTGGCAATAATTCCCCCGGGGGGGCCGCTGCCTCCTTTGTCTGTTAAGTGATCCACTGTATTGATCCGCAGATAAGACTCCCAGCTCAGCCCCCCCCCAAGCCTGCCAAAAAGGGAAAGTCTGTCTCCAAATGAATATGGTTCCTCATATTATTATCTCGCTCTGATACATAACCTCTACTTGATTTGAATCCATTTTAAACGACTCCTCCTTCAGGCCGTTTTAGTGTGAGCTTAATTGTATCAGGATTCATACTTAGCAGGGATGAAGTCCATTTGTTAGTAGATCAAATGTTTGGGATTGGAAATAGCCAAATTAATACGTTTTCATAAATCAAGGCTTGATGATTGTGGAGGAATAGTTTCGCTTTGACCTCCACATCCTCATTGGCTAATAAATTAATATATCATCAAGAGGCCATCAATCAGCGGATGCTGTGTTGTCAGAAGAAATTAGTATTGAATGAATCCACATGGAGAATCAAATTATTTCCATTGCAGATCAAATGTTTTTGGTCTTTGAGCAGCTGATTAATCTTGCTCTATTGAGGGACAGCTGATAAGATGTCAGTCTTACTGAAGCACGAAACTACTCGACTCAAATCAAGAAATTAAAGGACGTATAACGTATAACGCTTGCATCAATACTGTATCAACTCCCATAAGCTGCAATGCAGGACGAAAACATTTGGAGTTCAATTCTTTCACGGTAATGGAGCTCCCAAAAGCATTTACAAAAGTAAAGTTAATCAGTGATCAATTTTAATGGTTTTAATGGTTCGAGTTTAAACTGGTTCGATTTTATGCAAACTGCTGAACCGGCATTTGTCATTATGACACATTCTGGCAAATTAAAAAGTATCCTACATCAGCAACCTCTGCATGGTGCTAAATCCAACCTGTCTCCAACTTATTGCATTAGTAATGAGCAATATGACAACATGATTAACATAATATAATGTTTGTTTATAGACGGAGCCACTAGTGTCTGACAGGCCGTGCGTCATTCACTGCCGAGCCGAGGCCGCAACGTGAAGTAGGGGTGTAACATCGATCTGGATCAATAAATCGATTCAATGATCCATGATCCAATATCATCGATGCAAAGTGAAAATATCGATACATTTTATCATCTTTAAGATGCACCTTTACTGTATTTTCCCACTTTATATTTATTCTTTTCATTCAAAAGAATAGATTGTTTCTCATTTAAATGTCTGGAAGAGCTCAGTATTAAAATGATCAAATCATATTTTAGTTGTTTTTGTGAGTAGATATAAATGTAACTGATTGTGTTAAATGGTAATGATATCGTCTCATATCGATCGCAGACCCCTGAATTCAATAAAATCAAAATCGTATCGTAGCGGACTCTGTGATATCAGCAAATATCATATCGTTGTCCAAAGAATCGATATTATATTGTATCGTGATGAAACTTGTGATTTACACTCCTTAACATGAAGGAGATCAAATGTGAGTAGAGGTGGGAGGAGGAAAGATGCGTACAATAAAGTTCATGTGTTTTTTGGTGGTGACGAGACAAGACATGGCAGTTAGTCTCAAAGAAAACTAAAACTGCACCAATATGGTATACCAATATGTTATTAACTGGTATTGCTAACCTGGTTAGAGCCAGTTAAATAACAGTTTTCCGACTTACTGGAACAACGTTAACTCGGGTGTGATGTCATTTCCATCTCCAAGCTCCGACTTCCGAGGTAAATGGAATGCAGAAAAAGTGCAGCTTCACTCTCTTCTTATTATTATTATTATTTGGCATTTATTGGCAGTTGGCAAACCAGCTTAGAGGTTTATTACAGCCACCAAATTCAATTCAATTGAATTAAATTTTATTTATAGTGTCATATCATAACAGAAGTTATCTCAGGACACTGGACTGGAGTCGCTGTACGCTCATTCTTGGACTCTCTCAGTCTCATTATCTTCCACTCGGGAGCGACTGCTGAGTCAAGTGCGACACCTAGTGGTAAAATTCGGTGTCCCGGTCCCATCCGGTGTTTTTCTCAATATCAAACTGGTTTGAGATTTTTACGCTTACCCAACCCGACATAAAAAAACTCAAAATAATTATGCATTGTCATTCAAATCTTGGTTATTTAAGTGCATGCTGTCAGTAATGGGAAGCCTGTGAGTGAGGGTTACAAACTTTTGCAGAAGTGATTTACTAGAAAAAACTTTTGAGAGTTTTTAAAGTATATTTTATATCTATTTTATCGATCAAAATAGCAACCACAAGTAGAGACTAAACCTTCTGTGAAGTAATTTGGAAACAAAAGTTATTCTGGCGAGAAAGTGATGTAAAAAATTAATTTAAAACCCAGAAAATTTGCTAAAATAAAAACATTTTAACATATTTAACAATCTTGCAATATGCACAGTAACAGTACTGCAGCGCCATATTATTTATATATTTATTTATTCTGACACCTAAGCATTGTTTTTTGAAAAACATTCACTAAAACCTTTATTTCTCAGCCTCGGCAGCATATAAAAACATGAAATAAAAAGCATTTGAGAGATTAAACCTCTGGCCTTTATTGTAAATTATTGCCCTGATGTTCATTAACATTTTCTTTTTAAATCAATAAAACGCACTCACGTCGCATCCGGCTTTAAAGGGAGATTACGCAAAGGTCACACCCGGTCTTACAGGATTAAAAGGATCCCTCATTTTAGTTTTCCTGCGGTCCGACATCCAGTACATCACGTTAGTTGAGAAACCATAGTTTCTCAACTTACCGCCACATTGACACTCCACCCGTCTGCTTTAATGAATGTCATGTGAAAACCTCTGACTGCCTGTGTAAGTGCATTAGAGACAGTTAAGGCTAAAGGGTGATGGTACAAAACTCCTGCTGTATCAGGGTGTGTTGCTGCCTCAGGGTTGATAGTTTAGGTTGAGAGTTTAATGAGCTATCAAACAACATTATAGCTCTGATACTGAAAATATACCTGAAACACAACCTGCGCTGTCATCGCAGAACATTTATCCAGAAAAGACAGAAAAGAACCGTGGACTCACCACAGTCTAGACGTGTTGTGAAATGTAATAATCAAATCTCTACAGCTGCCTGCACCATCCTTCTCATCACCCTCCTTCTCTTTTCAGATTAATATAACAGAAAAACTCTCAGAATTTAAATTTTAGAGCCCATTATGTGGAATCAAAGAACTCACCTACCTGCTGCTGCTGCTGTTTGTTTAAATCCAGGAAATAAACTGAGGTGTTAATAACAACACGACATCCAAACTGCCCTTAAACATTCCTGTGTGTGAGCGTGAGTGTCAAAGTGGCTAAAGTGATTTGTTCAGTCTCAGACGGACAAAGGAGGCGGGACACTTTTAGGTTGCAGTCGTACCTTGTGTCACTCCCAAACTGAATTAACTGAATAAAGTCCTCATGTTGACTTTGGTTTATGGAGTTTGCACTACATATTCCTTAAAATAACCTTGCATTTACACCCCATGACATTTTCTTAAAGGAGACCTATTCTGTACATTTTCAGGTTCATACTAAAACATGTTTACATGCTTTAATGTTCAAAAAACACTTTATTTTTCTCATACTGTCTGTCTGAATATACCTGCACCCTCTGTCTGAAATGCTCTGTTTTAGCGCCTGTCTCTTTAAGTCCCTGTACCGAAAAAGCCTAGTCTGCTCTGATTGGTCAGAATTTCCGGGTCTTTCACATCTGTGCTCTTTCTAACACGTTCCAGCTGGAATGTGATCCGAAATTAGGGCGAAATTAACAACATCGGCAACCAAGATAACAGCTTTCCCTGATGTTAGCATGTAGCTACATGTAGCAGTGTATATAATGTAAACACTGCAGGACCGTGCATGGAGCAGATGACCATATAGTCTGGTGGGCTTACCAAACAGTCGGGGGATAAAGCCTTACTTCCTGTCCGCACAGGAAGTCCGTGTTCCCGTTCTCAAAGTCCCTTTGCTACAGGAAACAAACAACAACCTGCGAGTTATCAACCTTCATGCTGAAAATGACACGTTTTTAAGATTTGGACGGTGCAATAAGGCAGGCGTGCTCTGTTCTCTCAGTGAATGATTGTAAAGATCGACAAAAAACATCATTTTCGTGGAGGTTTTCCACCAAAACAAGGTCCCTTCTGACACTATTTTGCAGATCACCGTCAGGCCCAGGGCGATTGTGATTGTTTTAAGGAAATACAAGGAAATTATTTTTTCACTATCCAGGAGTGAAAGCACAATGAATCCAAACTTTCCCCCAGCAGCGGTGTGGAGATAAGTCTTATAACCATATAACAAAATCCGGCACGTTGACATAAGCGTGAGCCAGAGTATAGACAACGGTCTGAAATCTGATGTTTTTGCTCACAAGGATTACTTTTACATAACTTTTACCTCATTATTTGAAACTTTGGCCATGTATAATATAACATCCGACATTGTAACATTATATATATGACAGAAAATAAGGAAAGGCATAATAGGTCCGCTTTCGAGTTTAAGAAACAAAAACAAATGTTTTGGTTGGTAGTGTAAAGTCTGTCTCCAGTCTTATCTTCATATATGGACTTTACACACATGGTACAGTTAAGACTATAACCTACTGCAGACAAATCTCTTTAAGCATCAGTCCCCGAAACACACCTGGAAATTGGAAGTATTTTGACATTGAAAAAGTGTAAAATAAAGGAGGTATTTGTTGCGATATTGACATTCAAGTCTGACAGCCGTCCAACCATTTCATTAGGAGTTTCCCATCGGAGGACATTTTCTTATTTTACACAGCCTGTTTTGAACGTGTGTTTACAGCGACGGAATTAGTTGGTTTCATTAAATTAACCGGAGCGGTTGAAAACTGTCATGTGCCACCATGTCTCAAGTACACAGCTGCTGCTGCTGCTGCTGCTGCTGCTGCTGCTGCTGCTGCTGCTGCTGCTGCTGCTGCTGCTGCTGCTGCTGCTGC
>JAOVVB010096708.1:2919-13177 GCA_028570985.1 Heterobranchus longifilis | reverse complement strand
ATACCTTGTACTGTACAGCACTTTGGTCAACTCTGGTTGTTTTTAATGTGCTATATAAATAAATTTGACCTTGACCTGTATAAACAAGCTGCAGATCCGGAGTCAACAGGTCAACATTTTTAAAAATTCAAAATAAATAAAAAGTATTCTGCATTTCCAAAACGGCAAACTTTATTACTCCTATCAACCTTGACAAAGGCAGTGCACACCAGATCCACTTCTTCTGTTCTTACCTTTCACAATAAAAGCCCTAGACATAAACACTACATAAGCTTTTACCAGAGGGAATTCAAATTCAGTCAGAGCATTTCACTAAAAGGAAGCTCAATAAAATAGCTTACAGTAGCTGAGGCTATACAACAACTTCAGACAGACAGACAGATGCTGCTCTGGGTCGATAGGATCCCAGTAGTTGGTCCTCTGCCTGGGAAAATTTTGAACAACTGTCGCAAATTCTCATCACTGCCAGTATGAATAGTTTTGATGTGAAATATTTGAGTATTTCACATTGTGTGTTGTTTAATTATCACACCCCCGGTGTGTAAAGGCCTTAACTCTTGACATGAATACATATGTTTCCCTGATGTTCAATATGGAACATTTTGTCTTGGTTTAGACTATTCCAGTTGAGGAGCTCATACAAGGGGATTCTAAAAGCAACTTTGAAATCCTGAAGTGGTTCAAAGCTTTCTACACTGCAAATAGAAAAAGTGAAGAAGAATACGACCCTGTGAAAGCTCGGGACAGCCAGGATATCAGCCCTATTGTGGTACCTCTCCCATTGCATCAAGGTAACTTTACATTTTCTTTTACTGTGATAATAAAATAAGGCAGTGCATTGTGTTTCGTTGATTACATTTGCATGAATTGTGCAGTAACAATGTTGTCCTCTCACGTTGTCAGGGGTATCTAAATTGGAATCAGACACGGATGAGAATGGCACTGTGACAACTAAAGGAGTCCCATTCTCTGAAAAGTGGAAGGAAATGTTTGATTGGGTTGACCAGAGTCCTCTCGGAGAGCAGTACACCTTCTGCCGCTTTTGCAACAGAAACCTAAAAACTTTTCAGAGAGGCTTTATTGAACTCAGGCGACACGTGTCAACAAACAAACACAAGAAAAGGGCTCACATTTACAAAAGTAACAGCGTGGAAAACAAACACCCCGAGTCGCTGCCCTGTAGCGACGCAGCTATTCGATTTATTAACAAACACTGCAACACCGGCCCTGCTAAAGGTAAACGCGTGTCTACACATTTTGCACGCAGTAAACTGGGGTTGCAGTACCCCAAAGACATCACATCCGTTTGCCAAAACACTCCGTACTGTGTCTACATTTATGGAGGAGTCACCCTGGGAAGGAATGACACCGTTTCCGTGGTGCTGGTTGGGTTTTTTGATGTCGACGCCTCCAGGCACTGCATCCGATTTCTGGACGCTCTTCAGTCAGCGGGTGGTGCAGCCGGGGATCAAACAGCAGCAGCAGTGGCGGAGACCTTGAAGAAATTCGGGTTACACACAGATTATCTTGCCGCTGTTTATTATGATGGTAATGGCTCGGCCTCGGAGCAGATCTGCTCACAGCTCAGGGAACTCAACCCAAATATCGTAGCCTTAGGAGGGCTGTACGCCATCGCTGATGCTGCTTGTAATGCCGGGGTTAAAAAGCTCTCCAATCAGGCTCAAGAGTTGATGGTAGATATCCATGCCCACTACTCCTCCGGCTCTACCGAGAATGACAACCTCAAGGCTCTTTTTGGCTCCGATATCAGCGCAGACAGTCCATCATTTCATCTCACCAGCTGCCTTAAGTTCTGCCCGTTAGTCACCAAAATCTTGGAAAAATGGTCAGATCTCATCACGTACTTTGAGTCTTGCGACAAGGCCGACGACAAAGCCAAGTCGATCTGCTCCCAGCTGCAGGATCCAAAAATCAGGGCGACGTTTATGTTCCTGGAGCAGGCCCTGAAGCCGCTGCACAGTTTCCAAAAGCACCTGCAAACGCCGGAGGGAGCTTCCCGCGCCGATATGCTGCTCTTCCTGGAAGAAGCCAGTAGCCTGCTGTGCACCTACTCCTCCTACTTCCTGCATCCCGATGCTGCTGTTCGCTTCCTCAAACAACGCAACGCCCAAATCCTAAAGAACAAGAAGCACCACCTGTCCATCCCTGAGCTCCGTCTGGGTGGGAAAGCTGTGGAAGACTTCCTGAATGAGTCCGAGGCTGCGGAGGCTCTGCGGCTGTTTAAAGAGGAGGCGGTGTCTTTCTACGTCGCACTCACAGGTAGGGACGGGACAATAATCGAAAGTTCATCGTGGTGAGTTTCCATTATCGGGATAATCGTGAATATCTTCACGAGTGACTTGACCAGTCAACTGACTGCAGTTTACTACAGTTTTTCCTCTAACAGTAACATTCATTTGGCCACAACCCATAAGTAACCTTTCAAATAAAGTAGAATTTATTTTATTTGACAGAAAATCCATCTTCTCATTTGATTAGGGCTGCATGATATGAGGAAAATATGCGATGTGCGATAACATGTTTGAATATTTCGAGTCAGTCATATCAGTTCTGCCTTTCTGCTGCTTTCAGTATTCTGCTAAAATACAGCACATTGCTTGTTGAATTTTTTAAAAATTAAAGGAAGTTTTTTCTGACATTTTATTGAACAAATTGAACATTAAAAAAAAAGAATGATAGTTACATTTTAAAGAGCAGTTTTCTACTGATACTCTCTTTCAACTAACTCAAAAAATCTTTCGTAATATGTCGCAGTCTTTCGTGATGTGTTTATTGTGAAAGTGTATACGATAAAAAAAAAAGATATTGTGCAGCCCTACATTTGATGTAGCCTATTAAAAGAAGTAGAAAGTAAAAGTGTTTGTTGCATGCACAATTAGCATCGCTGTGTATTTATAAACCACAACAACAGCAAAGTCTGATCATTTAATAGGCTGTATGCATGTAGAAATTCTCCAGAATTTCCACTGAGCTTCTCTGTGAATTCTGCTCTGATTGCTGCAACATTTTGGCCAGGGTAATCGTGACATGACATTTTGGTATCGTCCCATGTCTGCCCACAGGTTGCATTGCAGAGGAGCTGCCTCTGAGTGACGAGGTGCTGAGGAGCATCGCTCAGCTGCTGAACCCTCAGAGCAGACTGAAGGTGACCGGGGAAGTGCTCGGGGAGCTTGGGACCAAGCTGGAAATCTGCAGCTCCCCCGAGGAGGTCGACCAGCTCACGAGTGAATTCCTCAAGTATCAGCTGGCTGAGGAGGGAGAGAAGGACGACCCGGCAGTGGTTTCACTGGAGGAACACTGGGCCGGCGTCCTGAAGGACACCAAGCCGACATCAGTCTTCAGAAAGCTGGTTCTGACCCTGCTGTCTCTCCCCTGTCCTCCACTTGAGGCCCAGCAGGTTTTTACTCAGGTATGTAAATCGAGAAGCTGTATGAACATCTTTTTAGGGCTGCCACTAACCACTGTTTTTCTATCGAGTCATCTATCCACTGTTTTACAGATTAGTCAATTAAAAAGATAAGATGGAAAATTGTCTTGGACACAATCACATACAGTATCTGCTGTCAGGAAAATAACAACAACACAACAACATAGTGCATACATACAATACATACACAGACACCAGTGTGCATACAGCACAGAACAGACTGGTCAGACAAATTGCACACTGCCCGTTGTACAACACATCATAACGGTCATCATAATGGAGTCCATAATATGTGCAGCCTCGTCAACACAGGATCATCTAAATGTTTTCTTCCAAAAAAATCTAATTGGCCATTTCATTTAGGTTGACACACTGTAAGTCATTGTGTAATGCAGCACAAAACAAAAGTTTACATATTAAAGTGCAAAACTGTAGTTTCAAGCTGGCAACTGCAACACGATAAAAAAAATTAAAACAGAGGTTATTATTTATTTTGTGGTGTCACACAGTAACTCACTGATTGACGTTTTCAGAAAACACCAAATGATGCGTTGGTTTAAAATATTGATGTAGATGCATTTTTTACGAGTTGACGTCATTGATAAGGCGGACTGATCGCGGCAGTAATCTTTTGTCTGTGTTTAGTTTTTGCATGTTTAATTAATTTTGTGCACCTGTTGTGTTTCCTGTCAGGCCCTGGAGAATGAAGATGCCGCTCTGTTCTCTGAGAGCGAAACCTTAACAGAAAGCGAGTTTGATGTCACGTCCGACAGCATTCTCTCTGACAGCATCTGCAGCTCCCCGGTTAAGACTGAAGTTAAGAAGAAAGATTGTCCATCAGGTGAATAAAACAAGTTACATTCTGCAAGAAGTCCCTGCATGGATCCCACGTGTTATTTACACTTTATTTACACTTCTTGTTTTCTAGTTCTGAATGGCCACAACACTGTGAAGCCGTGTGAAGTCCGCCTCACAAAGATTAATGGTAAGAAAAAATCATTTTAAACTGTTAAAATATTTGGGGAATTTACACTATTTTAAGAAAGACGTATCATTATGAAAGTGTAATTTTACTCTTATAAATGTATTTTGTAAAATGATGTAAATCTTACTGGAGCTTGAGAAAAGTAGGACATCATACAAGTCTTCTATTTAAAAAAAAAAATCGATTAGTCGATCGACAGAAAATTAATTGACAACTATTTTGCTAATCGAATAATTGTTTTAGTATTTTTTTTAACCAAACATTTGCTGGTTTCACGCTTCTTAAATGTGAGAATTTGATGCTTTTCTTTGTCATACATGATAATAAACTGAATAGCTTTAGATTTTTGAAGACCTCACTTTGGGCTCTCTTAAATTAAGCAGGGCACGTTTCACTATTTCCTGACATTTTATTGACAAAACGAATAATCAAGAAAATAATGGGTAGATTATCGATATTGGAAATAATCATTAGTTTAACATGTCAGAATACAGTTATCATATCTCTGATCTCAACATTAAAACATACTAAACTACTTTGTGTTTCCTTCTACAGGTGATGCTGGAGAGAATGGCACCACGTGGAAAGAGGTAAAAGATTTTCAGAAAAGAAGCAGTTTAGTTAAAAAAGCTGGATTTGTAATGTCAAACAGCACTCTGTTCTGCTGAATTCAAATGCAACTGTAATGTCTGTTATTTACATTTACATAATTACAGCTATACACACACAACCACACTAAAACCAGAACACATAAACATCTTTTTTTTGCTTCATCATATTTGTTTTTCCGCTCTCATCTACTAACACTATCCCCCTTTACTTACCTCTTTATTCTTTATGGGCAACATGATCACTGGTGTGATGAGGTGCAGCTCAGAATCCTGCACCGGGTCTGGTACCCGCGGTAAATCTGCAAAAAAGATGTGTAACGGGTAAAAAATATATATTTATAGGAATTTACGGGGACATGCATGGTTAAAAATGAAGTAAATAAGGGCTGGCAGCAGGTGTGCACAAAATTATGTTGTTCTTTCTGGAGAAATCAGAAATGAAAATTATTTTGCACCATTATTATTCAACTGTATCACACTGCTGACAAAATATGCAGAGGACCTTCGACAAAACGTCATTATGGAGGATGCAGCTGACAGAGAGCGACGTGGTGGTTACTTTGGATCTGTGGACAGCAGGGCTGCCCACTAATAGTTGACCAAACACTAGTCCACCAAGTTCTCCTCCATTGTCAAAATGAGGTCAAAATCTTGCTGCAGCGTGTATGAAACGCTGGAGACACAGGAGGCACACGCAGGAAATCCAAAGTGTGAGATGATTTTCAGAAGGTGAAGGAAGACCCCAACAAGGTGACCTGCAAACTCTGCAGGCAAACATTCACCTTTCATTCATCGACCACAAACATGACGTATCATCTATAAGTACGAGGCTACTAAACGTTCGGTCTCCTTGGTGGTTTTTCCGACACATTCTGAATCATCACAGCTCGTTAACAGGCGACTCACTTCGTGCCTGCGCTTGTAAATTAAATGTAGATTTAAATACTCATTATTACGGTTTAGTATTTCTCTGTAATGTAGCACAGCGTGTAACAATGTTACTTATAACATTCTTCCTCAGCCATGGAACTCAAACCATTATCTGATGCCCCCCCCCACCCCCCAAAATAAATACACATTAAAATGACGGATTTGACTATTAGTGATAATTAGCGGGTGATGGCTCGGGTCGCCGGACTTATATTAACGGGTCCGGTCCCGTTGTGAGCTTTTGCGGGTTTGCAAAACTGGACCCGTGCAGGACTCTGGTGCAGATTGCCCCTATATGAAGGCGTGTGTGTGTGTGTGTGTGTGTGTTTTGGTGTACATTTGCATGCTTGCATGATATTTGAGTGTGTAATGAGACTGTGTTGTCTCTCAGATGGCCAGTAGGGGAAATTATGGCTGGGAGAACAGCTTGCGCCAGAAGCCACAGGCCCGTACAGTGTTTCAGGCTGGTGTTAACACCTGGTCCAACCCCGTATGTGTTGATAAGGGTCTGCAGCCCCGAGATGAGGTGGTAGGTATACTCAAGTATACTACCAGAATACCACTGGCCTCTCTGCCCTCTGACATGCTAGTAGAACAAATGAAAATGAACGTAGATGAATTCATTGTTACATTGAACACATGAAATGAAAAGGCATCTGTTCTGTGAGACAACATCAAAAACACTTCCTGAGTGGATTGCCCTTTTTACACTCTGAGCTCAACAAATTAAAACATGTAAAATGGAACCAGCTATCAGCATCCAGTCCCACCTCTAACACATCTTCATTTCAGATTCATCATTTGCTTTGTCCACGTGGTGCCAAATCAAATTAGAAGTGAGGATAACACATCCTCCTAATCATTATGCTGGCTCCCATGTTTTGATTCAATTTAGATCATTTATCTTGAAACCACCACAGTGGAAAAGACATGTTCTTGTTTTCTTTATATTTCTTTATATTTCAGTATATTACAATATGCTGTTTGAACAAAGCAAATGTTGTTAATGATGAACGGCTCACGATGCTCTCCTACAAGTCACCTGAAATTAAATATCTAAAACAGTGATGGAAGTGAGTGGTGGTACATTTAGAACTGCGTACCTTCAAATGCAGTCATAGCAATGTTTTTGTTTTTCAAATACACAGATCTTCACCTAAATTAAGTTCTATCTTTGACCTAAATATTTGACTCTTCTGTTTTAAATGTGTTTGACTCTCAGGCAGAAACAGAGACCTCACCATCCAGTAAACCAACACCGCGAGGACGCCGCAAACACGCCTACCAGGTACTGAAACCGCTACAGGCAGGGCTCCTATGCAGTATGGGAAAGTATGGACTTTGATTTTTAGTCATTTCCAGGTTTGGATAAGTATGGAAAAAAGAAAGTATGGAAAAATAATGTTTCCAGAGTATTGCCCCTATTCTGTTTTTTTTAGAATATAAAATTCTGAGTTTCACGTAAATTACTCTTAACTCTTTTTTTTCATTCTGAATTTATTTAACATTCAATACACAAACATTCAAGTGAAGAAATACATTTAACATAGCGGTTGCTTGCCATCCCCTGTGGTTGACTCGTCAGTATTGTAATATGACAGTTATTGTGACAGCCCTGCACAGACGCTGTGAATATTTAAATTATTTAACTTTTTTCAACTCATTTTCAGTTATTATTTATAAAATAGAAAAGGAATGTGGGAAAACAATAATATATTATTTATTTAACATGTTATGGGAAAATACAGGGTTCTTACACAGTATGGAAAAGTATGGACTTTGATTTTTAGTCATTTCCAGGTTTGGAAAAAAAAGAAAGCATGGAAAAATATTTGTTTTTCCAGAATATTTGACTATATATTTTGTTTTCTAAAATCAAAATTAGTTTGAAAGAAAATGCGGCAATATATTTGAATTGCATATATACAATAACATCACAAAGTCTGGGATTTTGAAATGGAAAATGTGTTTAGGAACCTCGTACAGGAAAAAAGTCTGCTGATCAAACATCATGTCAGAAAATATCTGTTAGATTCTCTTCTTTTAGAGGTAAATGTAGTCATCCGTGCTTTTCTTTCTTTGATGTTTTTTGACGTCTGCAGGACGGGAAAGGGTTTCTGACAGGAGAGCTGGTGTGGGGGAAAGTGAAGGGTTTTTCCTGGTGGCCTGGGATGGTGATGCCCTGGAAAACCAAGGCAGCTCCCCCGGGAATGCGGAGGGTGGAGTGGTTTGGAGACGGGATGTTCTCAGAGGTCAGTACAGTGCGGTGCATGTTGTCCAGCTGCAGAAATACTTCACGTGTGATGAAATGTTTTTTTGTTTTTTTTTCACATCATCATTGTTTTCCGTTGCAGATCTATACGGAGGGTCTGCTGACATTTAGTGTCTTCACTAAGTGCTTCTGCAAAAATTCCTTTGCCAGCTTGCCCGTCTACAAGGAGGCCATCTACCAGATCATCGAGGTAAGAAACCAAAACCGCCACAACATTTTGAACCACATCCTGTTTCTCAAGATTGATTTTCATGTCTGTTGTCTTTTCTGCTCAGTGTCTCCTCTTACACCTACTGTACGTTTGCAGTACTAATGTAACTTAATGTAACGTAGTATCAGGAAATGATAACTAAATGACCTCCATGACTTTGGTCCTGTGATGTTGTGTGGTGCTTCTCCTGACAAACATAGAGGACGAAGTCACTTCTCATCTCATTAACACAGACATTATAAAGTGGTCATTTCTACCATTTTCCTTTATGATTGTTGTGAAAAAGGCTCAGATTCACTCTGAAAACTTTCTGTCTTTAATGGGATTTTATCAACGTCATGAGAGGAGTTTGGCTTCATGGATAACAGTGGTGTTTATTATCATGATATACCATAAATTATATTCAATACCATTCTGTTTTTTTTCATTATTCCATCTGTTTCCATCTAATCAAATGGAACTTTTGTTTAATATTATGTTGTTCCTGTCTCACTGTTATGTTTTATGATAACGGGACTTGCAGTTATGTCACCCAAATTGAAACAAATGAGTGGAAAGCAATTACGCTGTTCTTTGGCTTTAAATTACAGGTTTGCTGATTAGGACCAAACTGTGAGCAGGTTTTTAACAGCTAATGGAAATAAAATATTGAAAGATAAACCGTTTCCCAACACTTGATACTAGAGCTGCAAAAAATAATCAACTAGTTGTCAATTAAGTTAATTGCCAACTATTTTCATAATCTGTAGAAAATATGTGAAATTTTAAATGTAAATGTGAATATTTTCTGGTTTCCTCTATGACAGTAAACTGAATATCTTTAAGTTGGGTTTTCAGAAAGACTGATCTACGTTTTCACCATTTTAGAGACCAAACAACTAATCGAGTAATCGGTAATGAAAATAATCGTTGGTTGCAGACCTACTGAGGAACAGATGTCCTTTCTGTAAACATCAGAGATGTTTCGTGCATCGCGGTGAATCTGTTAACGGTTTGTGATCTGCAGTTGGCAGGTGAGCGATGTGGGAAGTCTTTCACTGAAGCGAACGGAAATAAAGAAAAAGAGCTGAAGCTGATGCTGGACTGGGCTTTTGAAGGATTTCTGCCAACAGGACCTGAAGGATTCTTACCTCCTGGTAGCTGCACATTTACAAACATTTACTTATTTATTAATTATTAGATTTACAGAACGCCTCAGTCTGCGTTGCTATTTGTATTAAGAATTTCTCTTGTCCTGATCTTTAAGAAGCTGCTGCTGCACATCAGGATTCTTCTGACTCCACCATGTCGGACTACCAGCCTCCAGCAAAAAGGAAATATGTTTTTAAAAACAGGGTTGCACCTGCGTCCACCACCAATACCTATAGCAAAGGTAGGTTTTATTATTGTCCACATTTAGTCCACAATCATGACATCAAACTCTCATGAGAGCAAAAGTTTGGAGAACCTGCAAGATTCAGGCGTAGGTTTTATTCTCAATATTTTTCCCTATTTCTGATTTGTTTTTGATATTTTACAGATTCAATAAGAGAAAAGGTCAAAGAGAAAGGCAAAACAATTGAAGGTAGGTTTTGAAGAAGTTTGTGAATTTAAAATCTTTGATATAAAGATAAAATTCGTAATTTTAAAGCAACGGTTTGTCATTTCAGATTTTTGTTTGTCTTGTGGATCGACTGAGATTGAAGTGCAGCACCCGTTGTTTGAAGGTGGCCTTTGTCTAAAATGCAAGGTAATCTAATATGTATCTCTTGTTATGTGGTCTGCTTTTCCTCCATCCCAGCCCAGTTTGTGAATGTCTAAC
>JAOVVB010096698.1:0-13177 GCA_028570985.1 Heterobranchus longifilis | reverse complement strand
AATAATTGGGAGACTCAATGTGATTGCTGGGTTTAGCATCTTCTAACATTAGCTTTGATTATCTTGTAGTAATATAAATAATATTTAAATGGAAAGTAGCCTAGCTAGTCAATAAACTAGTTAGCTATCTCAGCTACAGCCTCAACAAAATTATATCTATTATTTTTTACAGTCTATGGTAAAACCCCAGTTTCTAAACTTGATTTTGTAGGATGTAACAGGAAGTATTGCTTGTATGTAATTCCTCTGGTTTTACTTGCAGTTGCAGTTACTGACCGTGGCCACCAGAGGGCGTAAAAACACACTTTCTGAATGATGTTACCTTATTTACGTGAAACAAATTTTCAACTAAAACGTAGAAATTATATTTAGTAGAAGGATGCGATAAATATGAGCCATTGGGAATGTTTTTTTGTCATCAGGTTGAACTTAAAATAAACAGTGAGATTAAACAGAAATGAGTGGCCTCCATTTTCTCTAAACTGCTGACTACTCTTTTGCCCTGCAGGGCTGCTGAATTCTTGCGGTATCATGGGAATGCTCGGCTGCACACAGACAGGCATGAGAGCCGTTATTATTACCCCACCCCCCGCAAATTTTGCCCCATGCAGTATCAGCTGATGATTCAGACAAATTCAAACTTTTGACTTTGAAATAAAAACATGAGAGGACTAGTTCTCCAGTTTTGGAGCTACAGAACCTCCAGAAACCCAGCTTGACATTCGTCCAAATCCACCCCAGGGAAGTTGCCCTATAAACATACAACGTTAATCCTCTGTTCACTCAATCCATGTTAGATCCAGGTGAAGCAAAAACATGCCAGAGTCTTGTTTTGATTGAACAAGCAAAGCTATTTATTTACAGACATACACAGGTAATAAGTGTAACCCATCAGTCTTCAGTGTTCATCTTATCGCCAAATCTTTGGGCTTGCAAACAGATTTAGCTCAGTATTTTTTTCCCACTTTATAGCAGTATAATCCATGCTTTTTCTCACTACAGTTTGGTTTAATGTTGTGATCATTTCAACTCAATGCAATCAGCACTTGGAGCAGAATTAAATACCTTTCCCCTCAATACTCTGTGGTATTGTATGAGATAATTTCAAGGTAATAAAAAAAAAGAAAATCAAGTTGAGATGCATGCCAGCAGGTGTGTGTGTGTGCGCCTGTCTGTCTGTCTGTAGCTGCAGGTGTGTCTGTCTGTCTGTCTGTCTGTAGCTGCAGGTGTGTCTGTCCGTCTGTCTGTCTGTAGCTGCAGGTGTGTCTGTCTGTCTGTAGCTGCAGGTGTGTCTGTCTGTCTGTCTGTCTGTAGCTGCATGTGTGTCTGTGGCTGCAGGAGGGCATACCTGACACTGATTGTCACGAGATGTGGGGGGCGTGGTCGCACCTGGTAACAATCACCGGTAAGCCAATCAGAGACAGAGAAGGGCAGCTCATCGCCATAGCAGGAAAATCGCGGCAGGGGCCTAGCAGTTTGTGAACAGTTAATGCAGTATGCTAAATAATTACGCCGTTATGGTTAGCATTTTTGTAAGTGGGAATACTTTAAAAAGGTTGCATCCAACCTTATCTTAATTAATCACTGGTTTAATGCACCACCCGTCGAGCACTAGTGACCCAAATCCAACACGTGTTGCCAGGTGCGCGTTATTTCTGGCTAAATGCTAAAATGTGCTCGTGGCTGCTCCTCCAGCGGTGATTTCTACATTTACTCAGGAACTTTTACCTCCAGTGAGGAGTGAGAGGACTTTCTGCTGTTTGTGACTGCAGAGCATTCAGCGCAAAATGTTTGCAAAGTTTGAGGAGCGCAGTGGACCAGAGGACTGCAGTCCACCACAGTAACACTGGGACCAGAGAGGCCGAGAGGACTGCAGTCCACCACAGTAACACTGGGACAGAGAGGATGGGCTGGTTATACTGGGACAGAGAGGACTGGTGCAGGAGGCTCACATAATGTCTTCAGACCAGGTAAGTCCTACAATAACGTAACTTTCTCCACAGGACGTCAATGTTGCTAGGCAACGTTGTGTACAGTGCATGTGTGCACTGCACTGTGCATTCTCTTTTTGCTATGTGTGCGCGTGCGTGCGTGTGGCTGCAGTCGCTGTGGCTGCAGGTTATGTTGTTGATGCATGTCTGTGTTGTTGATGCATGTGTTGTTGATGCATGTCTGTTGTTGATGCATGTGTTGTTGATGCATGTCTGTGTTGATGCATGTGTTGTTGATGTCTGTGTTGTTGATGCATGTCTGTGTTGTTGATGCATGTGTGTTGATGTCTGTGTTGTTGATGCATGTCTGTGTTGTTGATGTCTGTGTTGTTGATGCATGTCTACATTGTGTGCTCTGCTGATGTTTTATGCTGCTGCTGATTCTATAAGAAGTGTCTAGTTATTTAATGTATGTGGCTTAATATTGCTTGCACCCGCCGCGGTGTCTGTTTTATTTGTGCTCGTCATGTTTGTGTAATTGTCTTGAGTTGTGTCCTTCTGGTTGTGTTGTTGATGATCAGTTGTATGCACGGACTGCACAGTGTTAAAGGAACATATTGTTGCTTTGGACTGAGGGGCTCTGACATGGTGACATGGTGACATGTTAACGTAGGCTACTTTATTTTGTAGCCTAAATAGCATTCTTTAATTGGATATGTCTATCATGTAGGCCTAACATCATCATCATACATTTTTGTCTTTACCCTCCCTCATTTCCCTTAAAGCAGTAACGTTTACTCGGAGTACATTTTAACTGACCTACTTTTACTTTTAGGCAAGGCACGTTTATTTATATATATAGATCCACACAAGGCAATTAAAAGTGCTTTACATAAAACATTACAAGGACATTTTAAACACAGTTGAAAAACAGTCATTTAAAATAATGGAAAATCAAAAACAAGCTGAGATAGATAAAATACAAGAATAAAAGTGACAGTGCACTGCAGTGATTAATAATTATCTGATTTCATTAAAGGCCGCGTCAAACAGAAAAGTCTTCAGTTTTGATTTAAAAGAGCTGAGAGTCTCAGCAGACCTGCAGTTTTCTGGCAGTTTGTTCCAGTTATGTGGAGCATAAAAACTAAACGCTGCTTCTCCGTGTTTAGTTCTGACTCTGGGGACAGAAAGCAGACCAGTCCCGGTCCGGAGGTTGATAATGTTGCAGAAGATCAGAAGTACTGAAATACATTTTTACACAAATCATTATAGGCCTACTTGAGTAAATATTCTGGTACCCTTAACATCCCTGACTAGGCCCACATGTTAAGAGGATCCTATATCGTTGGCACAAAGTCTAAAAAATTACCTTGAAATGTCATCAGGGTTATCTTTGCCTGCATCACGTTTTTAGCAGGAAACTTGCATCTAATAAGAGATAAAATCAGGATGTCACTCTGCTGTTTCCATTTTGAGTATGTCCCTTAATGTTCAGTAATCTGAAACAGTATTTCAGAAAATTGAATATGTGCCAATGAATTCAAGGTTCAAGGTTTTCCATTAAAACATACATCTTGTGCCCGTATTACCTGTTTTCTGCAGGTGCATCCCAATGTTCCCCTAACAATAAGTCATTCAGTCAGTCGATGCATGCTGTGCAGCCAAACATGGTTCAAACCCAAAAACACAATGCCATAGATTCCAATACGTCAGGCTGAATTTGACGGAACATGTGTATAAAATGATACACAAGACATTTATGTTTGATTTATTAATGCATCCAGTGTTGAGTTTAAATATTTCACTATAAAGAATACGACACTCTATGGCACTATTTTGCAGTGGTGGGAAGTAACTAAGTACATCTACTCAAATACTGTACTTAAGTACAATTTTGAGGTACCTTTAGCCTACTTTAGTGTGTAGTATTTCAGTTGTATGCTACTTTCTACTCCACTACATTTTAGAAGGCAGAATAGTACTTTTCACCCTGCTACCTTTAACTGACATTACTTTGTTGATTTAAATTATTAATACAACAAACAAACTAATTAATTATAATATACTATTTCAAATGAGTCTACCCAGCAGTATATAAATAAATAATTTAAACGAGCTCCACCTTTACCAGCTGCAACATTAAAGTGATGAAAACATGAATGCATCAATAATTATAACTCTGCATAATTAGTACTTTAACTCTTTGTACTTTAAGTATATTTTTCTGTTAATACTTCGCAGTACTTTTGTACTTTTACTTAAGTCACATTTTGAATGCATGACTTTTACTTGTAACAGATTATTTCTACAGTGTGGTATTGCTACTTTTACTTAAATAAAAGTACTTCTTCCACCGCTGCTATTTTGGAATAAGATGATTTGGACAACATTACATGTGAAAACACACACCTTGCACTTGTGTTGCCTCTGTGTTTCCTGCAGTCAAAGGCAGAGGAGTTCTGCCAGACATAAAGTACATGATGCTCTAAATTTGTAATGCATAGATACAGCCTGGGGTTTTATGTGCAGATAAGGGTGTTTACTCGTTTCTGATTGTTGCAGCAAATCCATAAATTTGTCAGAAAAGCCATAATGTGAGGCTAGATGAAAACTCTTTCTGTAAAGTAAAAGCGAGAAAAACAAAAAAAGGTCATCACAAGCTTGCCAAGAATGCCAGATTGGCACTTTTGTGCTGCCTATCTGCTTGCAATGGTGATCACGTTGTACACACTCGGAAGAAAACAATCTAACAAAAAAAAAACACACACACACACACAAAGAGCAGTTACAATGATTAGAAGAGGCATAATGTGATTGTGACCTTTATTTTTGTGCCAAACATTTACGGAGAAACAACACATTTTTCAAAATGAACCGCACACACTATGAGGAATCAACCAAGGCCTGATAAACAGTAACATAACTGTTTTGGCTCTTAACAAATTAACTTAATATAAAAGCACAGAATTGGTTATGACTTGGTCTTCACCGGGTGCCATTTTTGTAGTCGAATCTCGTCCACATTAAACGTAATCGCAGCAGTCCCATTAACTTTGGTGCAAGGCGTGACCTGAGAGTCGAGGTTGTAGGTCCCCTGCTTTCAATACTTAATGTGCTCTCTAATTAGCAATTATATTTCAGATAATGGTATATAAACTGTTGTATGCCTGTAATTGGTCATGCGAATTTTAATGGATACTACACAAATCAAATGGGACTATGTTGTTATTGGTAATTATAAGCTGAGAAATTATTCAATTATTGCTTACTTGCAAAGCTTTCTGATGAATGGATGTAAAAAAAAAAAAAAAAAAAACCTTACAGAAAATAAATGTTACCTCTTCACACACAAAACTACTAATAGAATAATCACTCCCGTTTTCAAACAAAATATTTTTCATTACACCAGAACAAAATGCACTAATATATCTTATCTATTTAACAGACAGCAGTGGAGTTTTGATCTACAGAGTTCCCAGTGTCAAGATACAGTACAGCAATGCAAATTAAACCGTATGCTGAATCCTATGATAACAAGACATATATCACTTTTATATTGAATAGAATTAATATCAACAACATTCAACTCAGCTTTTGGAATACTAAATGATGCATTCAAAGTAAGATGAACGAAAGTCTGTGACCAGAAAGCATGTAGAAAAAGTGTGACATCTATCAGTGATGTGCTGTTTTCTTCTTTTTTTTCTTCTTTTTTTTTACCCCCCACCGTGGAATGTTTTTGTAGAAATATACCATCGTTTTGGTAAATTTACTGTGCCAGAAAACTCACAGAAGTCCTAATGTGATGGGGTATGTTGGCACTTAAAAGCCACCACTATCAGGGAAGTTCTGCAAGCAAATTGATTAAACAGGATTTACATTACAACAAGTCCAGTCCACGATACAAATGATTGTTTTTTTTTTTTTTAATATCACTTGAGGACCGCATACTAAGGTGCTTTGTCGGACACTTCTACAGTCCAGGATACAAAAAGGCTTCAAAATCCTCAGCGATTCTGATTTGCATTGCTGTCGATTTTAAAAAACAAACAAAAAAGAAGCAGAATTTGTCTCAAGGCCATCTAATTGATTACGATTCTTTTAAATCCTTTTTCTCATTTTTTTCTCAAAACATTTCCGGACTTGATCACTTGGGACATCACCTCCAGTGACCATAAGATGTGAAGTAAAGTCAGGAACACCCAACACATATACAGTATATTCATGCATTATTGACTAACATCTCCCCTTTTACCAGTCTCTAAAACAAAAAGCTAAAAATGTGAACACCCGTCGTCAGTTTTATCATTATTCCAAAACCTCTGATATGATTAATTAAACGAATGCTATTTGCATCATAATGGAAGGGAAACCATGGAGAGGAGAGGGCCTACAACACCTCATCATATCAAGTAGGATGTCAGCTACTCGTATGCAAAGTGAGGAAACACAAGTATGTAAGCACCCTGTAGAAAACGTTACATCAAAAGGTGCCCGGTAGAAAAAACGATGAACCAATCTCATCTCTCAATGATCGCTTGTAATAGGAAGGTACAAAAACCGAAAAAACATAATCTTAAGAGTAAAGACACAAGTGCCCCATTCATGATTATGCAAGAATGTCTTACTCTTGAACTCAAAGTGGGAGGCTTTATTTGCCTTTCAGTGCCTTTTGCTCCTTTTCTGGTGACCACTGAATCACCGACACTGACGGTTAAGTTTAAAGCTTCTAAAAAAAGCTGCACTAAAAGCTTAGCTTGATCATATTTTAACAAATATAATAAGAACTTTGTTTTTTTATACAATTTTTCAATCTGCACATTTCTGCAGAAATCCTGACATTGTGATAAAATCTGAATCTCAAAATGGGTTTCTGAAACTATGTCCATTTACTTTTTTACATTTTTATTTTGATATACAAATCAAAAGAAACAAAAACTAACAACTCATGACAATCATAACATTATTATCCAATATTATCTATGACGTCTCTTTCCGTTACAGTTTTGCCATCAAGATTTAATGGAAATAATGCTACATTTGTACTGAAAAGCATTTCAGCAGGCGCTGCACCCGTTAAGAGTGGATATGGAGTTAATCAGTCATTTCTCTCTGTAGAACAGCAAGTATGCTTTCAGTGACTCGGGCAGCGGTAAAGCCATTATTTGGTCTCTCAACACGTTCACTTGCTTGAGGATTTCAATGTCGCCAATGTCTCTTTCCTCCTCCTCCTCCACTTCCTTGTGTTCTTCCTCGGCGTGCTCCTCCTCCTCGCTCTCCATCATTTGGGGGATCAGCTGGTTGCCTACAAAAACGTAGGTGTTGATGCGTCGCCGTCGGCAGCGCCTGCGTTTGCGCTTCTGGGGGACTCTTTGCACCATCCCCTTCCCCTGACTGTCCTCGTTGGCCAGGTTTCTCAGCGTGCGGCGTATGTAGATCCGAGACAGATCCTGAAGGCTGCGGACAGTCACTGGGGCTGAGGACAGAGACAGACGACACGCTCCTTCAGGGCAATGCCCCACAAAAACCACAATAATCCACACAACTGCACCCGTCTGCCAGCTCAGAGGTTCTCAGTCTTTTTCAGCCAAAGACCCCTGACAGGATAGAGAATATACCGGGGACCCCTCTGTGGAGGACGCTGCCCAAATCAAACATTCATCTACAGAAATAAATATTATAATAATAAAAATGAGCAATTACATTTAGAAATACATGTAGAATAAATAAGAAATAAAGGCAAAAATAAATTGACTGATTCATTAATTAACTAATTAATTAATAATGAGGAAGTGAAGCTGCTAAAATAAATACATTGTCTTGATAAATCCAATTAATATGCCATTAAATGTACCAAATAATATTAAATAAATGTAGGCTTTAATTAATTAATTGATAAAATGTGACATAAATTGAAATTTGTTTTTATTTCCTTTTTTAAATTTATTTGCCTTTGTAATAATTTCCATATTACATGTATTTATTCATTTTTAAATATTTATTTTGTATTAATTTATTATTTATTGTTGCCTTTATTTTGAAAATGTTTTCATATATTTATTTAATTTTAAATTTATTTATTTATTTATTTTCCCTTTGCACTTCCCCTTATTTATTTCTGTATCTTTCTGTTTTCATGTCGGCAGCTTCTGTCCTCCGGACCCCCATTTGATAAGATTTTTGCTTTTAGATGTTTTATTATAGAAAGTGTATGAACCCCATGACCAAAATCATACATTACTTCACTGTGTTACATATGGATGGAGTTATAATGAAAATAAATTATTCCCCTTTTTGCTGGGGACCTCCTGCAACTCCCTCAAGGACCCCTGGGGGGTCCCCGGACCCCACTTTGAGAACCACTGAACTAGGTCAGCATAAAGAAGCGCGGCCGTCAAAGAGAGAACTGAGTTTCAAGGAAAGGGAAGTATGGAGCAGCTGCAGGGCGAGCTTCATATGTCAAAGCAAATATTGCTGTCGGAATCGTCACATCGCTTTGAAAGTCCTGCCTGACTTTGAAATATCGCCTGCTTTACACTTCAAGACCAGTTAGGCATAATGAAACACAAAGCGTGTGTTGTGTTGTCGAGGCTGGAGAAACTTACGCAGCTGGACAGCGTCGGGCTTCTCTCCATCAGCTCTGCTCTGCTGGACCAGAGGGGCAAAGGACACCGCCAAGATGTTTTTACTCTCCCATGAGCACTGGCCTGTCCTCGTTATCTGGGTCAGCTGCATAAAGGAGACAAAACCTGAGCTCAACACTTAGAAAATATGAAATACTGCCAGACACTAGGGAGCAACAACTATAGGGCCTAAACCAGCACAGTTTCTTAAAAATATAGGGTAAACGTCCCTATAGAGCAGGGGGTCGTGACGGCGGCGGCGGTGAGAAACACAATGCATTGTGGGACTTAAGTGCACGAAGAGTCCATGCATACTCCGTCTAGGGATGCACAATATATCTTTTTTTTTCTTCATCATCATCACAATATCAACCTGCGCAATAAACACATCGCTAAAGACCCTCAGGGATTTTTTGAGTTAGTTGAAAGAGTATCTGTAGAAAACTGCTCTTTAAAATGTAACTATCAGTATTTTTTTTTTTAAATGGTGCCTTTTGTGTTCAGTTCAATGTTCAGTTTGTCCAATAAAATGTCAGAAATAACTGAAAGCAGCAGATATGCAGAACTGATATACTGATAAATTGTTTATTTATTGCAAGTAATATCGTTATCGCAATGTTCAACAGCGTTATCGCATATCTCATATTTTCCTCATATCGTGCAGTCCTCCATGTGACATATAGTTTCTGCTGTGCAGTGAAACATGTTGTCAGAGTGCTAATCGAGCGCCGTTAGCCATTAATGTTTTATTACCGTCTTTCTGTGTTGGTTTGTGTTTGTTGTCGCTGCGTGGCTGACAAAGAATAAATCCAACAAACGCAGCGCTGTCTGCCTGCTGCAGATCTGCGTACCCGGCAACATGCCGTCCCCATGGCGATCCAGACCATAAAGCAATGCTTTTTCAATGAAGCTACTTGTTAGACGCATGACACTTTTCATTGTAAGTCAGATTTGTCGATACCGAGTTGTCGAAGCATATGTGTGACGTGTGCACGCTGATCCCAGGAGAAGGTTAGAAGGTCAGAAGATAAAAGTTTTTGTATATAATTTAGTGCTCATTTGTTATCAAAATTTACAAGATTAGTGTTTTCAACAAGACATATGTTATAACATTGCTTTAATTAGAAATATTGTTTCTTTTGAAATCAAAATATGAGTTTTAGCATGCCAGCAAAAACACTGCATCAAAACAGCGAGTCTGATTCATTGCAATGACATGAAGCATGATAAGTATATTTACAGTTTTGGATGCAGTTTACATTATTATACTGTATCTTTATTTATTTTACACGGGCTTAAAAGGTACATAGGTACAAATTAAACAATAAAAACATGAATATTGGGTATACATGAATTACTGACACTTCAAATGACAGATTAGGATTTAATTTTAACTAAAATGTTCTCACCTAAATTGGGGTGGTATATATTAAAAATGTCTGAAAAGCAGATCTGGTGGGCTTAATAGGGACATTTACCCATATTTTTTTGTTTATTGTGCATTTTGTGAATTTGCCACCTGAATCGAGATTATGGGGACGTGTCTCTCTGATTCTCTACACCGTTTTAAATTATCTCTGTATAAATACAGTGTTTGCCGCTTAAATAACATCCACACATCTAAGGATCGCACTGGAAGTTCCACGTGTACATAAGGGTTGGCAGATGAACATACACTGTGTAACCAAGGACAGATCTGGCCCCTGGAGAAGAAATGAGCCCCTTTACATTTGCATACATGCTGCTGCTGTATCAAGTAGATGCATGAAAAATTAACTCCCATTTGCACACTTGCTTTGTACGTGAGGAAATTACTGCCAGCGAGCTTAATGATGTGACAGACTTTGAGCATCATGAAAGTGACAGTGGAGTTGTTTTTTAAAGGTGTAAATGAATGGAGCAGACACTAAAAGCCTTTGTCGACGCACATGTACATTTATATCGCAATGCTGATGTATTGTTACTGGATGAAAACCTGTTTTTGAGTAATCCAGCTAATTTAAATACCTGACAAATCCAAAATACTTTATCACATTGATGCAAAATCCTACAAACATTCTCACCTTAAATTAATCTGTTTTCAATTTCTAAAAGGCCCAAAAGTAATAATTTAAATTCATGCAATGGGATGAGTTTAGTCCAATCTAACATTGCCATCAAACAGTTCTGCTCATAATTCACAGCACTGCCCACGATGGCCAATAACTACCAGATTTATCAAAAATAAATAAATAAAAAGCTGCCTACCATGGTATAAACAGTATAGAAAAAACACAACTAATGAGTATTTTCGTAATCGATTCATCTGCAAATTATGTTCTCAATCGATGAATTGTTTGATCCTTAAAACATAAAAAAAAATGTGAAAAACATTTCACATTTTCAGCAGTCCAAAGCTGAAAGATATTTAGTTTAATATGAGGTAAGATGAGGAAAAGCAGCAGCAAATTCTGACAGCTGAGAAGCTGGAGCTGCCGATCATTTTTGCTTGAAAAATGACTCAAACGCTTATTAAATTATCGAAAGAGTAGCCAATTAAAGTTGCAGATTGACTAATCAATTATTCGGGCTAATCCTTGCAGTTATAGTATACAGTACATCGCCATATCACCCGGCCTTATCAGACGCATGATAAAACGTCTGCTGGTGTGAGAAGTCGGAGACGCCAGACCCGAGATGACAGATATCTGGTGGCTCAGACCATAACAAGTAATTACCACAGTCCACAGCATGACAGTTATCAAAACACAATTATTGAAGCACACGAGGACTCGTCATGCATGCTAATAACGGGAGTGTATATCTCGGCGGGGACGGGAGATGAGATGTTTCGAGCGGGGCGTTCAAGTGGCACACAACAGGCCCGTTAATGCCAGCAGATACTGGAGATGCCCTGAGGGCAGATGTGTGATACTTCATCCATTCACATCTTTAATGGAGTTCATTCAGCACAATAATCATCACTGCCAGAGCTCAAAGTCCCTGTGTGATGACGACTTTTTTCTTTCAATATAGACGTTTACATCTACATTTTTTCTGTTTAAACTGGCTTTGTGTAAAATGATATTTTGATAAATGACATAAGGGATGTTCTTTTCAGTAAAATTACCTCCATTTATGTTGATTTTCTTTTGGTTGGATGATCTGAGCTTCAGAAAGGGAAGATTGTTTTGTAGCAGACTTTTGATTTTGTGATGTAATGTAAATGTAATGACTTGCTGGGACACTACAACAGAGATTTTGGTGTCTTGTAAACCCACGAGGGTTGGGCACTTTGTGACACACACACAAAAAAAAATCAAAATCAATCAACAGTAATTCCTGAGAGTATGTATTGAGATTATTTTGTTTTTGAGAGCACCTACCAGCATAAACATAAAGATACTAACATTATCTAAGTAAAATGTAGTGCGTTCCAACGGTATAGTATGTGGATTTTGTGCATTAGCAAGAATTTCTGAGTATGAGACGTGATAGAGACATTTTCATATTTCACGATTATAGTGACCAAAATTATCGCAGATATCAAAATTATCGCTGTATTGTTAAAATGAGCTGAAAATACACACATTGAAATCATATCAGTAACTTTTATATTGAAAACCACAATTAGTAGCATTATGCACTTTGTTTGCACAAACATAATAACAGCCAATTCCTTATGTAAACATATATAAACAAAAGGGCATTAACTTTAAAGATGGCACCAACACCTCGTGTAAACCATGGATGTATAATAAAGTGTAAATGTATGAAAACCATATCAAATGTGCATTAATCTTAAAGGTGGCGCCATGTGGCCATGAGGCGTAACTGCACTTTGTGCACACTGCAATAAACAGCATCCTCATTAATGTGCTGGACAGTATTTACCGTGAGTGTTCAAAGTGCAATAATCAAACACATTTTTAATGATAATTCAAGTTTTAAACAGTAACACCAACCGTTGTGAAACCGATAACCGTTCAGACTGCCCAATGATGTAAAAGGAGAAGTGGAGAAGCTCACATGTATAATTTACTGTAGAAAATATATTTAATTTAAATTTTCCTGAAAATAACACCGGAAAATATTACAGTGAGTACGTTTACCTGCACACTAATATTCCGCTATTATTCAGAATATGACAATATTCAGAATTTGATACAGGTCATGTAACAGCACATTGCATTTGGATATTCCAAAAAAGGCCTTTTTCCGAATATAGCATTTCTGATTCAGACGTGTTTTATTTATTTTTTGACAGAATAATTTTTCTTTTTTTTTTTTCCATCTGTGAAAACAGTTTTCATTAGACATGTAAACAGCTTAGTAGGAATATTGTCTTTTTTGGAATAAGGCAGGCATGTCCAAAGTCCGGCCCGGGGGCCAAATGCGGCCCTCAGACAGATTTTAAACAAATTCACTCTGCATTTTTTCTGTTCACCTTACAATAGCAGCACTATCATACCGTTTGTTTGTAGACATCAGGGCTGAACAATGAATCCAAATTTGATCGAAATCGCAATAAAGCTTACTGCAATTTTCAAATCGCAGGAGGCGAAATATATAAGGCAAAATATGTCAAATATGTCAAATATGTTAGATATGCATAGATACACATCATATACAGACTTAAGGATC
>JAOVVB010096688.1:0-13177 GCA_028570985.1 Heterobranchus longifilis | reverse complement strand
AAGAAAGAAAGAAAGAAAGAAAGAAAGAAAGAAAGAAAGAAAGAAAGAAAGAACAGAGGGAGGGAGGGAGAAAGAACGAAAGGAGGGAGAAAGAAAGAGAGGGAGGGAGAAAGAAAGAAAGAGAGGAGGGAGGGAGGGAGGGAGAAAGAAAGAAGGAACGAAAGAAAGAAAGAAAGAAAGAAAGAGAGAACAGAGGGAGGGAGAAAGAGAATGAAAGGAGGGAGAAAGAATGACAGAAAGAAAGAATGACAAAGAAAGAATGACATAAAGGAGGGAGAGAGAGAAATATTGAAAGAAGAAAGGGTGGGAGGGAGGAAGGGAGAAAGAAAGAAAGAAAGAAAGAAAGAAAGAAAGGAAGGAAAAGAAAGAAAGAATGAAAGAAAGAAAGAAAGAAAGGAAGGAAAAGAAAGAAGAGAGAAATGGAACGAAGGGATGAAGAAAGGAAAAAAAGGAGGGAAAGAATTAGGTGTCATTCTAAACCAAGTATGGTGCATGTAGTGAATATGTTACATACACTTGAACGTGTGTGTGTGTGTGTGTGCATGCGTGTGGCTGAATGCAGTTTTCATTGGTATGCACTGACAGAGACAAAGCTTGGGTGCTCATTAAGGTGATCTGTTGACTTAACTCTTCACTACTACTACCACACACACACACACACACACACACACACACACACACTTATATGTATGTAGCCCTGCCATTAGAGCAGAGCACTGCAGGGCCATCTCATTACACCATGTTAATAAGCCTGTGCAGGCACACAGTAAAAACTAAATTCCCTCCACAACCATAAAAAAACAAGGCTTTTATGAATCCCTTCTGGAGCAAAACAGAGACGAGCGCTGTGAGATTGAGCTCCATCACAGACGGAGAGCCCAGTGGCGAAAGTTAAGGAGATGTGACAGCTCCGGCCCGTCGTGCCTGACAGCAGACAGCTTCATTTAACAGAGTGAGCAGGCTGCCGCTCATGCTTCTGCAAAATAGACCGTGTTATTGGGTAATACTGTCTCTCCGTCACATTTTACTCACAGCCCACAAAACACTCTGACAAGCGTGTGATCCCAGTGTGCTGCGATCATCCATTGACCCTTTTTTTGGACTATTTTTTGACACAAATCTTCAGAAAGGCTTAAGACTGAGGCAAGTATTGATTCAGTATTTTGCTCAAGGACACAAGTCATGGCTGTAGATGGACATGAAGATCTGAGTAAGAAGTTTGTCCAATGGCTAGATCACCCTGCCCAATTTAAAAGTGTTCAGCCCATTCATTCATTTACACCAAATATCAGAGATGGTACAGATTCCGATACCTGAGCTTATGTTTCGGCCATTACCGTGTACCGATACCAGTGCGTTAAAAGAAACATATATTATTATTATTGTCTAACAGCTGTATACTACTAATCCTGTATGGATGTGATATGATTGCCATCATTGTTGTATGGCCTGGCTCAGTTTATATGAATGCCATCAAACTTTACATTTATTATCTAGTTTGACAGGTGGTCATAACATAAATAAAGTACTTTAAAGTAGATTTTTTCAGGGCTAAATACCAGCATTTTAGGCAGTATCGGAGACATTTCCTGTACTGGTATCAGAACAAGTCTACTAAATATCAATTCATCCTCCTTAATTGTAAAATCAGGCAGCATGGGACTTTCCTTAAACACTGTAGCTTTATCCCATAATCAGCTTTTAGTAATGAAACTGTAGAATTATCAACTGCCATCATAAGTTCCTGGATACTCATTATGCATGTTATATCTGATCTGAGAGCATTAGATCTTAACAATCTGTCATAAACACCCATTCATCTCCGATCACCTCACATGAGATTTACTCTTATGACAACTCCTTTTCAACTCCCTCCCTGGCTCACAACTCCACATTACCATCACAAAAGACACCCCCCTTGTAAATGTTTAGAGTCTTTTTCCAAGAAACCCTGTGTGTCCTCTTGCATGAGACCATCAGGAAAAGAAGGCAACGATGAACCAAAGGGAGGTTAAAGAGGGGAGAGGGGGGGCGGAGGAGAGGATGCAAAAGCAAATTCCCTGCGCTTACCGTTGAAGCCGGTGAAGTTTCCCCAGTCGAGCAGGGAGCCGTTGAAGGAGGGCAGTGAGCCGTTGAAGAACAGATCGGTTCCGTTGGACGGGTTTCGGATGGTGTCAGTGAACAGGTTCATCTGCAGCAGGGTCTTGATCAGATAGCGCAGCATCTTGCCGCGCAGAGGGACCTGCACTCCCCCCCGGTATAGGATTCACAGTCTCTCACTCTATATATCTGTCCTTTTAAAAGTGGGAGTCTCTCCGATGCTTAATCTCCTTAAAGAAGAAGAGTTAAAGAGATGTCCTTTTGATCCCGCAAATATTTCAAAACATTAAAAAAAAAAAAAAAAAAAATTGAAGAAAAATAAATATGAAAAAGTGGATTAAAAGAAATGAAGTTTAGTTGATGATGAGTTGCTTGTAGATGTCAGAGTGGGATGGGGGGGCGGGGGCCCTCGCTGTGATTCCCTCCAGTTCCTTCCCAGCATCGGATTGTTCCTTCCTCCTTGTTTCTTTTGTTCTGGGATCACATAACTTCACACGCTGTCTGCCACCACACAAAAAAACAGCTTCTCGCCGGTGTAAAAGAATCCAGCAATGTGATGATGACCCCTTCGGATTTGCTGCTCTCGCACTCTCCAACCCCTCCCTCTGGCTCCTCCTGTGTCCCTCCCTCCCTCTCCTGCTCTCCTCCTCTCTCCCTCTCTGTGATGGGGTCCCGGGGGGTCCACAGGAGAGAGAGAGAGCAGGTGCTGTTGGCAATAAATGTTTAATTATTAGATTAATAATCATCCCAGGAGGCGTTGAATCGGGGCGGTGGAGAAAAGCGGGACTTACTGTCACTGTCCTACCTATAAACTACACACACAGTCTCATATACATAAATACAGGCATACAGTATGTAGATAAACTCCTGCTGTGCCATTTGAGGCTGTGTTTGTTTTACTGTCACACTTTCTGAAAACACATTGCATGTCAATACCTTCATGGAAACAGAGGGTTCCAAATCCTCCTTTGTCAGCCTCACAAACTGGACTTTGCATCAAAAAGGATCAGAGTTGATTTGTCTTTGGGAAAAGCTGCATGTGTAGTGTGTGCAGGTATAAGTTGGGTCCACAGTGCAGAAAACAGCTTGATAATGCTGCATACAGCCAAAAAAAACCATATTTTAAAAGTGAGATATCCATGTCTTTTATTTTTATAAAGCAGGTCTTGGTGCTATATACATACATACAAACTTTACCTTTAAATGAGCCGTTTGGGCTTCTGTAAGGTTGTGATGTCACAACTATACTATACTGTATATAGGTAGAAAGTGCTGCTACAGTGCCGTTACAGTCATTCCCCAGCCGCAATGACGGTTTTTAAACATGTTTTCAAACAGAAACCCAAAATACAAGTATGAACTTGGAAATGAGCATTAATATGGGACATTTAACATTTCACTCCTTGTTTCACAGCAAAAACTACTTTGTGTTTTAGACTAAGCAATGCCAAAGAAATGTATTTTGAATTAAAATTAATTTTGCAGTTCAAGTAAAAGCCCCAAACATCTTGGAATGGGTAAAAAAAAAAGGGAAAAACCAAGAATGGTTCATTTTTCTTTTTAATTAATATGTAAAATAGCAGAAACACGCACACAGTAAAGCAGTGGCTCTGCATTAAGTATTAATTTGCTGAAGCTCATGATGTGTACTGAGTTTTACTAAACTGCCATGACTGATGGGCTGTAATGTGTTTGTCAACTCTCTGTATATGTAGGAGACTGCATAAGTGTGTGCATGTATGTGTGTGCGTGCGTGTGCATATGAATGAAACAAATTCACCCACATACCTTCAATCATGCTCAAGCATGCTATAGCCCTAATGCATAGTCTACATATCATCATTGACATGCACGTGCGATCATAGCAGTACGGTCGCATGTGGCGCCCGGACGCCCCGCTGACAGCCTCAGTGTGACTCCTATTAACGATGCCCGTCCCCCATCAGGACCCTGTCCTCCTGCTTCATCACTGGGACAATGGGAGCCAGCCCGTTGACAAAGTTGCCGTGACGACCCCCGTGCCGTGCCCTATTCCTGGAGTCCTTTCCGGTCCCCCCTCATTTCGTAGGGTCTTCCATTCATGGGGCGTCTGTGCCAGCTACATCTACACATACGGCGCTAATGGGCGTACAATATGGGCATGGTAGGGAAGGAGGGCGAGTTGTGTAAGATCAATAGCTGCTGACAGACTAGATTGTGTGTGGGAGTCAGGTTATCTTGTCTGATCCAGCCACATTGATGTGCTTTAAAGGTCTCATGTTGTAAAAAAGTGAGATTTCCATGACTTTTAATCTATAAAGCAGGTCTAGGTGCTATATAAATACTGTGAAAGTATGAAAATGAAAGAAATGCTCGCAGCCTGTATTCAGAAACTGTGCCTTTAAACAAGCTGTCAGGACTTAAAGAGACAGGTGCTAAAACGGTGATTCAGAGAGAGGGTGAATACAGGTATATTCAGACTGACGGTATGAGAAAAATGTGCTTTTTGAACATTAAAACATGTAAACATGCTCTAGTAGAAACCAAAATACAAGTATGAACCTGAAAATGAGCATAAGATGGGACTGAAGTGTTTCAGTAATATGAGAAGATGTGAAGGTTGTGCATGTCCCATATAGATGGAATTTTTTTTTAAAAACAGCATGCTGGTGCTCTTCTTCAGTGACTCAAAAACTCACACACACATGCAGTATGCACACTCACACTGTAATTCCTCAATCAATCTCCTTAAGAGCAGACTTTGCACCAGGTCTTCAGCAGGGTGATTAACATGCTCCACACTCTCCCCATTTAAAGTCAGGGTACATCGTGTGGGAAGAGTTTATTTGAATTACAGGTTAGCAGGTACAGATAGACAACCTCATGCTTTGCACTTTACTTCCTTTTTGTTTTTCAGTTTTTCAGCACAAACCATGAAAGAAAAAGAATGAATATTTACAGCACTGCCATCACCTGATAACAATATGTTGGGAGAAACACAGAAGACAGCAAATCATAACTTGCACATGATGATAATGTTGTTGTTGCAATTATCTTCAACACCAAATTGCATTTTTTTTTTTTATTTCAGTCATAAACTAGCCATAATGAGGCAGCTCTGAAGTGCCACTACAAAGATACATGTGTATGATTGCATGGCCCCTGGTTCCTCTCCTCAGCCACTCGTGATTCTCAGTAAAGACTCTCCTGCCGTCATGATGATCGTGTTCTTGATGAATACACTTACTTGGTTTTGCTGCGTAAACATGGTGCATTTAAAAAAAAATTATATTAAACATTTAAGTCCAAGTATAACATTATACACCTGTGCACCTGTTCTCCAAAATAATTTCAATAACTACAAACTACAAGATAATTTCTGTTTATTCGTGTTACTGGTGCGATGAGCGGTATGAACCTAAAATTAACAGATTTTGCTGTGAATGTTCACAGCTTCTGAATTCATGCTTTTGTTAGGTCTGTCCACCAGACGACAAACAACTTTTAAAATGCTTGCTTTCTGAATAGAGTTTGGATCGATCAGGTCATGTTAACATTGTAGCTGCTCCATCAACACAACAAGTCGTACCAGATAGGCCAATTTCCTCGCTTACTTTTCTCCAAGCAATCTCCTTTTTCGTGTGGTTTCTGTAGAAATATGAGGTACTATTGTAGAGCTCTGGGTGCCCATAGACGGCTACAATCATTAGTTCCTCCATTTCTGATTCAACGTCAGAGGAATTTAAACACTGATAGGCTTTCGCGACAGCATTGCACAAATTTCTTGCTCGAGTTTGAGAACATTTCAAATGTGTGAATACATGAATGATGCAAACAAACAAAATTCACTTTTGCGCTCGCTTTACTTTTGGTGTGAATACACCATAACAGTGGGAGTAATGGTAATAGTATTAGTAGTGTCAGTCTGCACGATATCAGGAAAATATGTGATGTGCGATAACGTGGTTGAATATTGCGATAACGATATTACTTGTAATAAATAAACAGTCATATCAATTCTGCCTTTCTGCTGCTTTCAGTATTCTGCTAAAATACAACAAATTGATTGTTGAATTAAAAAAAAACTGAAAGGAAGTTATTTCGGACATTTTATTGAACAAATTGAACATTGAACTGAACACAAAAGGCACCTTTTTTAAAAAAAAAAAAAAGAATGATAGTTACATTTTAAAGAGCAGTTTTCTACTGATACTCTTTCAACTAACTCAAAAAATCCCTGAGTCTGTCCCTGTCTTTCGCGATATGTCGCAGTCTTTCGCGATGTGTTTATTGCAAAAGTTGATATTGCGATGATGGTAAAAAAACGATATATTGTGCAGCCCTAAGTATTAGTTAATAAAATCAATGTTGAATATTACTTCATTTAATAAGCAGTGATGTTCTAACTGAGTGTGACCAGTTTAGAAGAGCGGGTAGCTGCGTGGTGACCTTTTTGTTTTGTCAGAGGTGCCTTTGTCAGTGACATGACGACCTCTGTTTGAAGCATGAAACCAAATTTCATGCAAATCCATCAAACAGAGGGATGAATGGTGGCACACTGAGTGTTTGGCCTTTCATACAAATGTTAATGGAGAGATGGATGCAGATGGGTCATTAATGTCATCATCCTGCTGGATGGATGTCTTTTTTGTGTCGCTATGACAATCATTACGAGTTCAAATCCTTTTAACATTCCCACACAGGTCTTACAAAAGAAAACGGGAAATTCTTCAGTATCAGTGTGACTCATATCATTACTTATACCTATTGTTTGGCTTTATGTCTGGATCAAGCTGGCTCCAAAAGTAAATCAATCCCCATAGACCGCCATGTTAACATGTGCAACTTTACAGCAGAAATGAACATTTTTACAGCCTGGCAGAGATACGGACTTGAGTGATTGTGACTTGGACTCGAGTCACTGTTTTGATGACTTGCAACTTGACTTGAGACATGATGACTTGAATGACTTGTTGGTATTCTTTTTATGTTTTCAGTTTAAATATTAGATAAAAAATATTAAAAATGTTCGACATTGTCAATTAGCAGAATATAATGTTGGCATTGTAATGTTACGTTTCTGCAAACCATACAACGTTAAGTTACGTTTCAATGTTGATCGCATTTTAAAAGATCGTGGTCTGGGCCAAAATACCTGGTTTTGTTGCCACACAAATGGGTGCAAAATGTCCCGACGTCTCATTAAAAATACCTGCTTTCAATTCCATTTGTCTTTTCACCTGTTTAATTTATATTAAGGCTTAAAGTTATGCATAAGGGGCGTGCCACTTTGACAGGTGGGTGCCGTTAAAATATGATCACTTCGGGCTCCAAACAAACAAGATGGCGACGGCCAAAATGCCAAACTCTAGTCCACAAACCAGTGGGTGACGTCATGGTGGCTACGTCCATTTCTTTTATACAGTCTATGGTTCCAGTCCAGACTACTAGTTGGAGACCTTCCATTTAAGTACCAGCTTTTATTTGAGGATTGATTAATTGACTATAACTTTAAACCATAAGCATCATTAACATGATTTGCACATCCATTCAGTTGAGTTTATGAGTTCATACAGTACACAGTATGAGACCACCTCCACGTTGTTGTCCCTAAATGATTTAGATGCAGTATTAGGAGGTAAAACCAGTTGATCAGAAACAACAGAAAGGTTCTGACTTTGGGTCAATACATTACAACATCCTGAGCTGGGAAACAGAACACACCATACAAGGTGGATAGGAGGCCAACTCTTTCTCATAGGTGAGAACACCGTCACAATTGAACTCTCATTATCCACTTTCCTTTCCCACACTGCTTCTGATGATGAGTCAGTCTCTGTTAAATTAGAAGCACACGGCCCAAATCTATTGACAGAACCTTGCATGTTGAAAAAGCTGCCTGACAAGAGTATTAAATAGATTTTCTTTTCTTTTTTTTGTGTAAGCTGAACAATTTGACAGTTTCCACGAAGCACCGTGGCTTACAGAGATAGATCTGGTCTACAGCAACGAGAGAGCTGAGCAGCCCCACATATTTTCTGTGCATTTTTCTAGAACTGTTTCACGGCACGTTCATACATATAAATATATTGATACCTTGAAGCTTCCCAGTTCAGCCACAGCTTTCTCTAAACAACTGGACGTTTGTGTTAACGTCTTTGCTCAGAGACACCCCAACATAACTGCTAATAAAGGGAGACACATTTGATTAACTTTGGGAAAATGTATTCGATTTACTAATCACACAGGGACATTAATATTGCAGGGATAAAACTGCATAACATTTGTGAAACTTTAATGAAAGAGCTGTATCATATCATACTAAACCTATGACCATTTTAGAGTCATTAAACTTGAATTAGAACCAACTCCCCGGCCCATGCATGTTTCATGAATCTCACTGTGTTTTTTTTTTGCACATTTCATCAAGAACATTTTTCTTTCTAAAAAAACTACGAACATGTTGATGCATCAGGCAAATAGCTGCTCTTTGTGATGTAGGCCTGTGCTACTTCCTGGGGAGCTTTACTTGTTGTAGCATTACAAGCTAAAGGGTCCTGATTCTGAATGCAATGTCCAAAGAAAACTCATTGCAGCAGCTCATTGTCATGTCAGCTGCATTGTCTGTCAGAATAATGACAGGGTGTGTGTCCTATTCCCCTGGATGAGTGTCAGCTAAGATGAAGTGTGGTTAAAGTCTGACTTATCCTGAGCAGCGAGACGTGATTGCTGCCAGCACCTGCCGTCAAACGGGCATCAGAAATGTAGCGATGTGCCGCTAGACGCCACACGGCACCAGGGTGGAACATCTGTGCCCGGGTCTGGTCGTGTGCACTTCTGGGGTCTGCTGCTGCAGTTTGCCCCCTTGGGAACCTCTGAGCTGGGGTAAAAACAGCCGGATGCACCCCCCACCCCTCTCTCCCAGCTGGATAGTGGAGGGCTAAAAGCAGGCAAGCAGCCAGATCCAGCAACCAGGCTGCAGGTGTACGGTACTCCCCCCCTCGGCCTTTGCCTCCTGCACTGATGCACTACTGCCATCAGGCAAGGAGGTGGCAGTAATTGGGGTGTGTTTTTTTTTCTTTTTTGGCAATAAACATCATATGTCACTAACCTGGAGCAGTTGGCAGGGTCCATCAACAGAGCTGGGTGCCCACCACTGCCCATATGCCAAAGTGCCATAATTGGTGCCTACGTGCTATACATTTGGTGTGCAGGCCAGAAGGACAGACCCCCTGAGCAAAATGGCCGCTGTCTCCCTCTGGGGCGCTGTGTCCAATCATGCCTCTCACAAACTGTCTCTCCAGGAAACCCTGCGGCCAATTTCCTCATTTCCTCCAATTGCCTCATAACTTCAAAGCCAACTTCAAAGTGATCGGACTGCCCGCTAACTTACACAACCGTGCGTCTTTAAGAGCGAGAGGAATCTTTGTGTGTCATCTAGTATCCATTTCTTCTCGTTGACAGTCACATAGCAGGCAGCGTAACTGGGAGTGACAGAGCCAATATGCTTTAGTCAGGGGATTATCCGATCTCCAGAGGCCTAAGTTACATGCGGGGCCACGAGGGGAGGAAGTTAAACAAAGCACTAGCCGCACCCCGCAGCCCGACTGTCTAAACCCTGAGCAAACTCTGGGTAATTGCACAACAAAAGCACAATTAGCCGCGACCCCACGGATATTAAGTAGGAAAAGATGGACCTGCCATTTATCCTATCAGACATTTGCATCTCATGAATTCCCCTCCACACACCTTTACATATCAATTTTATTCTATTCTTATTTTCATACTATTTTATTTTCAGATGAATGCAGATAAATGCAAAGTAGTCATTTAAATATGCATTAGTGTTATAACCGGCCCCACCTCCCCAAATCGAAGGTGGTAATTTTAGTGAGCCCCAGACCGTTTCTGCTCCCCCGGGTTGGACTCCTCCGGTCATGCGGCGGAGCGCTACCATTTTCGAGTGCTTCTTGTGCGACTGACCCTGTGCACCGCACTGCAGCAAGACTTTGATGTGACTTGCCTGGAAAAAGACCTCGCGCCATTTAACGAGATTGGTTCACATTCCCACAATCAGTGTGTGTGGACCTTGGAAACACTGGAGTTCATTCCAATCAGAGTTGGAGAGAGAAAATATTGAGGCGAAAGAGTGAAGAGGTCTGCGTCATATTGATTGGAGCCAAAAAAGATGAGTTATTTGTCAGCCTGAGAATTTGAAGGAGGAGAAAACTTTTGAGCTTGATTGCTTTCCCACAGTGCTGTGCGCAGAGGACTGCCAACTTGAAACAGACCACACATTCCAGGGGAAAATCAATGGCAAGCGACAGTCACAGCTTAATAAGTGCTTTAACCAGGACTCACCTGGAGAGATTTAGCCACCTTTGTTTTCATTCTTCTCAACATGTTATCAGATGAATCTGAAAACTCATGGAAATGTCATTCCATCCATTAAAAGCCATAAAATGGTACAATATGAAACCTAAATAAATTCTCAATTCTCTCTCACTGACCATTCAACTTGAAAATAATTAATATTAGATCAGGGGTTCCCAAAATGTTTCAGCTCGGGACCCAAAAGAGAAATTTGGTTTCTCTGCGGGACCAAAACATGCAAATATACATCATGAATTGCCATAACATCTAAACTACTGATAAAGAACACAACAAACCATACATTTAATATGTATATTAAATGTATTTTATTATAAAAGTACATCACAGCAATAATCAACAATCCGCACACAGCATCTGAGCTCAAAAGACCAGTGTGGCAAAGAACACTCTTATTCGGAAAATAGGAAAATGAATTCACATATCATTGTTATGCATTTTACTCACATTTTTTTACTCAATAAAAACAGGTCTGTGACCCATATTGGGTCCTGACCCTAACTTTGGGAAAGACTGTATAGAGTATGGTTTAATGATGTCACCCTTCCTGGGAGGAATAAAGTGCATTTTAGCAAGTTAAACAAACGTGTGCACTCTAGAGATTGAAAACCTATGTACTTTTACATGCCTACTGAGGTGTGTCTTGCCCAAAATGCCCTCAAGGCTGCTAAAACAACTGCATCACGCACCAGTGGCTACCACCCCGCCTCTCCTCTAAGTGCCAGTGCAGGCCGGCCAGCTGGGCCTCTCCCTCTCTGTGAGGCTGATGAGCTCGGTACTGTAACAGGTAGCCTCCCCAGGTGCTGGGACGTCCTCCCAGCTCGCTAAGCTATTGCACCCCGGCTCGACAAAGCTGAGCTTAATTAACCAAGGGGGTGGGCTACTACTGGCCAATAATGAGCCATGGTGAGAGTAATGTCATAGCATGAAAGGATGTGGAAGTGGGGGTCCAATGGTCTTTTTTTGTGGTGAATTATGGATTTTAACCATCTGGCCATTCAGGAGGGGTGGGGAGAGGAAAATGATATGCCTGACAGACGACTTTAACAAAGATGTGGCAAGAGAGAGGGGCGTGTCTGAGATCACAAGCTGAATTATAGCAAGCGTGACTGGGCTATTGTTTGGCGTGATAGGTTGGTTATTCACAGCTGGGGCAGCCCAAATTGTTCTTTTATATTCTTTTATTCTGCTTTATTGAAGCCAGAGGGGCTTGGGGAATGATTAACAGACAACACAACAAGGCAGACCCATTGTCAACCTTTCCCTCTCAATTTAGTCCCCATCCATTTATTTTCACCACTGTCTCTGTGATGCAAATGCACAGGCTTGCTTGGTTAACTGTGCCATCACTGGTCAGGCCCCAGAAAATTGGTTGGAATAACACAGCGGGTGTGGCATGTGGGTGCCAAAATCAAGGTTTGTTTTCGCTTCCATTTTCATACAAAACTTTTTTGGCTGGACCGCAGAAACACTGGGGGCCCAGCCCTATAAATGGGAAACTCTGTCGCTCAAGTGCCAAAGTTCACTTACTGAGTGAGGGATAAAGTTCACTGACTAAGTGAGGGATAAAGTTACAGTATGGGTCCAACTTGAGCACAAACCCACCCTATTGGTCCAACGTGGGTGATGACATCAGTGGAGTGCACACCCACCAACCCACAAACCCACATAAGACTGGGACACACTGACCTCTTAGTATATGACTGGAATGCTTTGCTCTTCTAAAAAAAAAATTGGACTCAAACATACCTTAACCGCGTCATGTTATATGGTACTTCAGTACACTTTAAGAACAAATATTACTGGGACCACTACTGATAATTGCAGATGTTTGTTTAATAACCTGGAATTTGCATTGCCACCACTGACTATCATTGTAATAGTTTGGCCACAATTTAACACATTGACCATGCACGGTCCAGCCATGTACTAGGTTTTGACCTAGTCTTGTTTGCAAAGAAGAGTTTTGTATGGGACTTGAGTGAAAACTCACTCGGCAGAGGGATTACAATGCAGCCTTCTTCACATCCGCAGTCATCTCAGTACTTTGACATATGCCCATACAACACAGAACAACAAGGCCCATGCAGCCAGCCAAGTGGCCCACCACGCTCCATGCTCAGCCCCCTCCTCCTCGTGCTCTGCTTCCCTGTTATGCTTCTTCCATCTGGTGTCCATTTTGCACCTCTTCTGGCCCTGAGGGGGGGTCGGGAGGAAGAGAAAACAGGGCCAGCTTAACAAAACCTCTCAAAGTTCACCAGTCCCTCCTGCCACTCCATAAACCCAACTAGATGGAGTTTTCATGGCAATTAGGGTGGAGGGATGAGTGGCTCTTTTCCAGGCACCCCCTGGTCTTCCTCTGCCACCGGTACCAACGCTCTCACATCTTTCACACTGAAGCCATTAGCACGGCTGGGCCGCTGGCAAGGACTAATTGTCGGCCTCTCAGGAAATGACAGTGGCTCTAATGGTCATGTCGTCATTTAGAGGCTCCTGAGATCAGAGACAGTTGGTTTACAATGACTGGAGGTGTTCTGGCCACAGCAGACATGCTTTTTTTTACTGCTGCTTTTTTATGCCGTCATTGGATATTTGTGCCACTAAACTTGCTGAGCACTTTGATCTTGTCTTAACTAGTTTAAATGGCCCAATTCTGGGCAATATTAAGTTCCATTATCATTGTACAATCACACTTACAGTTTGGTTT
>JAOVVB010096669.1:0-13177 GCA_028570985.1 Heterobranchus longifilis | reverse complement strand
ACCTGTTGTGACCTCTAGGATAATCACAGCCTCATGAAACTTTACAAACACAAACTAGAGACCTAGGACATTCAGAGGTGTTTCCTTCGTATGTTGACAACAAGGGAGTTTCTGAGCAGTTTCCAGAACAGAAGTGCTCGCCATCCACTCGCTGAAAAATGCAATCCTTACAGAAATCTCCAAATGTCAAAAGTTTTTGAAAACAAATCCCAGCATGGATTATTCTATGGTGTTCCTCAAGGTCTTGGTGTCTTAATGTGGTATTTTGGAGGAATGTTTGACCATTTTTATCAATTCTCGAGTGGTCAAAAAAGGTTAAATTGTGCAACAAATCTGTGTAACAAATGGTATCAGCCCCAAGATTGCTGCAACAACTTATGAGACATAATAGAACATTTGTATGGCCATCATATACTTGGATCATAATGTTCTAAGACTTTATACAGTCTAAACTTTCAAAATATAATAGGCGCCTAAACAAAACACAATGTTCATTACAGATTTATGACTAGAACACGTTGACACAGTGCTGAGCTGCAGCTCAGATTAATCTTCAGGTTCTCAGCTTTCAGATGATGTTCACCACTTCTATGTGGCATCTACTGGCATCCACTCACACCCCCTCAAAAACAGGGGTGAGACTCCAAAGGGTTAAAGGTATACTATGCAGGAT
This sequence comes from Heterobranchus longifilis, assembly GCA_028570985.1. Taxonomy (NCBI): domain Eukaryota; kingdom Metazoa; phylum Chordata; class Actinopteri; order Siluriformes; family Clariidae; genus Heterobranchus; species Heterobranchus longifilis. Next base: position 12,504 of record JAOVVB010096669.1, on the reverse strand, counting down.
TATTCTAAAAAACAATGTATAGACTCATACAAAAGCATGTGCATAGTATGCCTTTAAGACCTTTCAGATTTAAATATACATGTAAACTTTTGCTCTCTCTCTTAGTTTCATGATATTTTTCAGATAAAGCTGCTCTTGTGGTTCAGATTGCTGCAGGGTGAGGATGAACAGATCACACGCAGCACTCTACCTTGACAGGTTTTTTAGACGGACGTGCCCCCTCCTCGTTATTCTCGGCCTCTTCGTGCTCTTTGCTGCCCGTCGGCAGGTTGGAGTAGTTGGCCAGACTGCTAAGCAGAGAGGAGACCATTGGACTGGTATCCATCTCCTCCTGCAACACACACACAAACACACATTGTATTACATATACTGGTGACATGAAACTGTATGGTTTGTATTGGGTTGTGAAAACTATCCTCACCTCAAACAGAGCCATATTTTTGTCATACTGCTTATCCGCGTCGCTGGCTGCACTGCTGTTGATGAAAGGACTGCTCTCTTTGGGCAAGCCATCACCTGAAACACAGAAACACCGACCAGCAGATTTAGAGCAGAGTCGTCTTCACTCACAGCTGCACACAAACGTTATGTAATTATGTTTACAATAAAATTAATAGAAGATTGTTAAATCAAAGCAGTGTGATGAAATTGATCATGTGTATATGTACATAGAGATCCACATGGATAGCAGATGCCCAGACAGTAAATTAAGATTTAACAAATGCCTATCTGCACAGTGGTAATCCTGCACAGGTGAGATTGTCTACTGTCTCACTTTCATCCAATTAAACATTCTCTTTACCATTTTCTACATAAATCCTCCTGCCCAGAGGGTAAAGATCTGCTCTCAGTTGTGAAACTTCACATATATTAACCATGACTATAGATTATAAAACGTGGAAGTAGTCTCTGTGACGTCACCCACAGGTTTCTGAAGAACCATTGTGAAGCTCAATGCGTGTGGCTCCGGCTGTCGCCATCTTGGCAGTGTCTGATGCTGCCTAACTCCCGGCTAATCCAAAAATGGGCAAAGAGGTGGAGCACCCCCTGTACAGTTGTCATGAATGGGTAAATTAGCAAAAGAAACCAAAGCCATTTTTGTACCACTGCTGTACAGTTGGGCATTTTAACATGGGGGTCTATGGGGATTGACTCACTTTTGGAGGCAGCCTCAAGTGGCCATTGCAGTTTTTCACACTTGACACAAGTGTTGCTGGAGTTTACATACTTCAAGTCATTATATTTCCAAATAAATATCATTATGTTGCTGGTGATACATGCAATTAAAAACAGATGAGTTACTATTAAATCTATCTACTGTGTAAACTATGAGCTTTGTCACTCCTGGTGTGAAAAGCCTGGTTATAGCTAGAATTTTTTCTGCCTTGTTTTTGGTATGAAGAAGAGCTGGTTGCTCGAAATGTCACCGTGGTGGTAAATAATAAATGTATGCCTCGTGGGAGCATAGTCTAGTGTGCGGACTCTACTTTTTTTGTCACTGCATGTTGTTCTGTCCAGCACCTAGTTTTGGATTTTTTTGCATGTGCGTGCTTTTTTGGACTTTCTTATAGCGAGGATTGCTCCTGATTAGTCATTGTGGACTGGCCATTTTCCATCACTGGTGTAGAGAACACACCCACGTACAAATAGGCATCATCGATGCATAACCCATGCATGTATGAAACACAAACACACACACACACACACAACCAGGCCTTCCTGAGCATGTCTTTGTGCTTCTCTGCAGCACAGATGGCTGAATAGTGGGTGTCTTCCTGCTCTCCGAGCCCCTCCTTCACTCTTTCTCTATATTCCCCTCTCTCCGCCTTCTCTCAAGGCTACCGCCCTATCCTTGATATCTCTCTTGTACCCCCCCCCCCTCCCCTCCCTAACAGCTTTCACACAATGCCTGACACACTGCTGTTTGGCCTACCCTCTCTAGGCCAGTGCTAAATGGCCAGAGAGATTTGGGAGCATTCATCATTGTAATCATGTTGGTTAATTATTCATAGGCTCCATCAGGCCTCTTCCTGGTGTGGCATGTAGTTATTAGAGTAGCAACATTAGTCTGCCTGACTCTCATGGTGCAGAGGGGACAAAGGAGGATAGAGCAGGTTAGCTCAGCACATTGACACTCATTATTATACATCTCTGACTAATGGCTAATTGAAGCCATTCATTTTCTATTCAGAAGAGACTGATGGGCAGAGGGGGGAATATTGCTTTGTGTTATGTTCTATAGCTTCCTACTAAAATGCATGTAGCTGTAAAGTTACTTATTGAATACTAAACTGAATGAGTCATTTCAATACTTGATCGCCAACCATTACGACAGAGGAGTTTTTTTGGTTGCAAAGATGTGCAAACATCGTGGCCTTCTCTAAGTCGGGCCTCATCAGTCCAGATTACAGCGGTCCAGCCTCCAGCTGGGCACACTGGGAGCAGATGGCCCCATAATCACCAGGGTTCATCTAGGTCTGAAACAGCAGCCAAAAACCAGCTCCCAATATTTGATTTAATTTCAAGTATTGCTTAAAATACAGGACATGTCAGATGGCATCACTGCAAGAGACTCCATAGATGTGGAGGCTGGCAGTGCCAATCATTTCATGATTGTGGTTATTTCGGAGTATGTTCACTCAGTGGTCCGCTGGGGTCTGTATATATAGAATGTATATCCTTTCTCAAGGTTTTTAACTTGACGTGCCAGATGGTTTGTTGCACAGAACCATCTAAGAAGCCGTCACTGGAAACTGGGCAGGCACTTTCAAAAATACCTGGCAGGTGATTGGATGAACCACCTGTCTATCAAACTCTTGCCGAAACCAGTCAGGAGAAAACATCTTTTCCATCGAGCAAAGCCTTCAGTGCTGTTCTTTGCTCTTCTTTACATGAAGAAATACTTTCCTGTTCTGATAAAACTGATGCTGCAGCATACTCTAACCTCTTTAGGAGCTGCCATTTTTGTTTTGAACGAACAGTCGCCCAGCACACACACACCTAAACCTCCATAACTGCTCGTAGCTGCCAGTAGCTCCTCCCAGGACGCTGATTGGTCCAAACCACTGGTGGATTGGACACAAACACAATATTTGAAGCCTGATAAGATGGATTTGTGTGAGCGTGTGAACTCACAAATCTCGTGTGATCTTGTGATATTGTGAGAATCCAGCTGTCATGCAAGGTAACGAGGTTTTAGCCTGTATCTTTTCAACTACAGGCTGCTGCAGCTGGGGAATAAGAAGGAGACTGATTTCTCTCTTCTGTAAAGGTCACTAACTCCTCCTGGAATCACATGACCTTAGATGGATACAGATTTCCCTGATGTACAATAACACCCTGGGACTCAACAGAAGCTCCATACCCACAGGAACAGACTTCACCTTTCCTAGCTGGGACACATGACTCATGATAAATATCATGTTCACACACATCCTGCTTCTGTCTCTTTATGATATACTGCACAATACACACACCTGTTTTTACTCCCATTGTGCAGGCAATATTACAGATATGTTTCCTGTGAGCTATTCTTTTATTTTTGGGTGGTGGTGGTGGTGGTGGGGGGGCATCCTCCCTTTCAGCAGCATCCATGGTAACACTTGTCAGAATTGTCCAATGCAATCAGAAGAGCATAACAGTAAACTGAGAGAGTAGGCTGAACTTATGCGCATGTCTTCCTCTCTGTTCCACCCACATTTCAACAAATGCTTCTTCTGAGTCACGCACCATAATGACGCCACACTGTGCATGTTTTCTCTCAAAAACACAAAGCGTAGTGTGTTATTTTCCCCATCCTCTTTTATGCCACCACCTCCTGCAGATAGATATGTGGGAGACAACTGCGTAATAATAATGTTTCATAAATCCGGCCAGAAAAACAGAGAGTCCAGAGAGCTTCTTTCCTCCACGTAGCCAAACTGAAATGCTTTCGTCTTCTGGTATCATTGTTGATAAATTTCTGCTGTTGCATAACACTGCTGAACCTCCTTCACAGTTAAGCAACACAACATGGGAATGCCAACATGTTAATGCCAAACACTGTGAGCCTGCAGATATGATTTCAAGCTGAAGAGCTACCTCAGGGGATTGAAGGAATCAAAGGCTTAGCAGAGATTTGAGCACTGCAGGTCCGTCTCAAACATCCTAATGTCAACACAATTGCCACTGAATCAGGGATTTTCTGCAGGCAGATTGGGATTGACACAATGCAAACACGCTCTCCAAATCTGTATTATATGGTAAATACATTCAAAAGGCTTGAGTCATATATGGGTCTCAAAGGTTCAGATTTCTATTAGCATGTTGTGCATTGTCACAGCTTGAATGTATTATTTTCTACAGGCTATTGTTGCCTATAGTTCTGATAAGCAGCATAACAGCATATTTTAATGATGAGAAATGTATAAATATATCAAATCATCATTATCCTGAGACCACAACAGGACAAGAGCAGCATTTCATTTTTTGTTGTTGCTTATTTTGAGTGACTGAAAAAGCGTCCCCCATTTAAATGACTGACAGACTGGCTTTGAGCTGGATCTCTGGAATTGGTAATCCATCCTGGAACCAAATCCTGAATTTAGCAGGTTAATGGAGATTAAGAACTAACACGATTTTAAATTTCAGGCCGAGGACATATATGCAGATGATATCTTTATTTATAGTAGAGCAAGTTATCAGACAAGTGTGTTTGGTGCAGGGGGAGACAAGACTGGAGGTCCTAAAGCAATAACACAATGCCCTTGAGCATGTTTTAAATAGATTAAGGGAATCTCAAAGCCTAAATGAGGACGTGTTTAGGTTAAAAGACTGCAATAATTGATCCACTTAAAGGCAGACTGTCTTTCTATGGTCTCCCTGACAAACAGCAGGCAGCCAGCATCAAAAACATCTGATGCTTCTTCTTGCTTCCTTCTTATCTCACACTCTGGGCCTTTGCTGCCTCTCAAGCCCCTCACGCTGCCTTTGACTCTGTTGTCTTTGTAGCCGATCTGTACTGAAGTCTTTCTTCCTGGGTATTCTCCTTTGGATCCGCATGTCAACTTTCCCCCCAGTTCTACTTTTACTTTCCTGTCACTTCATGCACTTTTTGAGTATTGCACATAGTTGGTAAGTGTACTCTCTACAGATCTGTCTACACTGCATCTTGTGCTTGTTAAAACAAGTAAAGGAATCTGCCAATAGAGTGAAATGTTTAATGATCAGTTATAACGGGTTGGAGTGCATCTTGCAGTGGAGTTTTCAGTTATGACTGACTGTCAAACTAGATAATAAAAGAAAGTTATATGGCATTTATTCTCTGTATGTATTTGTTCATGTTTTACAAAGGGTTTAACCCGAGCCAGCCAGGCCATACAACAATGATAGCAATCATATAGCATCCATACAGGGTTAGTAGTATATAGCTGTTTTTGTGTGCAAGTTCAGGTATCGAAATCGGTATTGTGAAAGAAAAAATGGTATCGGAACATCTCTGTCTTGCAGGAAGGCAAATTACTTGAAACACATTAAATTGCTATAGAATTTAAATCTCTTTTGTCAAGTTCATATTCTTTTCAGGACATTATGAGCCCTTTAGGACATGGATGTATTTCATCTATATAACGTATGCCCTCTGATGCTAGCCTGGCATCGCCAGACTAAATCAAAAATGCGATTTTTGATTTCCAAGGGCCGTTATCAACAGCGCAGACCAACATGCCTCTGGATAGAGCTACCACCAATCAGAGCAACGAAACATGACCTACAACCAATCAGAGCACATTGTCTTGTTCAGACCAGATGCAAATAAATTAATCTACTCGCTTAATTTGTGCGAGTTTGGATGCTGAAATCTTGCCACCCGACCGGAACTTGCGTCTAATCGTGTCTTTACATTGACTTTGTATGTAATTCATTCGCGCAAATTAATTTATTCGCGGCCGGTGTGCACACACTGTAAGAGGCACATGCAGGTTGATTGTGCTTGGTCTGTTTTGAAACCGGAAAAAAAAGACGACTGCTACACAGTACACTAAAATGTGTTTCTGAAAACATTTTAGGGGAGAAATAGGCAACAAAGTAACATAATCTTGATTCATATTTGATCAGGACTGCCTAGTTTGACTGTTTGATCTGAATTTCAGCTGAAGGTCTTTCTTTCATAAGTCGCGGCACAAACGCTCATTTTGCAGCTCAACAGAACAATAAAATAAATTTCTGAAAACATTTGAAGTGAGAAATAGGCAGTAACAGATTGATTCATTGATTCATATTTGATCACCCTTACCTAGTTTCACAGTTTGGTATGAGTTTCCTGAACATTGTGTGAATGGACGTACCGGCAACAGCAGCAGCAGCCATCTTGCTTGTTTATGCCCACAGCCTCTGTCGAGCACTGTCTTTAACCCACCCCATATGAGATAAACGGTTGTGATTGGATCTACAAGTTTTTAGTCGATTGGGAATCTGTTAGCATGGCAGCGAGGCCAGACGGACGCCAGTGAATGAAACATGAACTGAGCAGATAGGGCTGATATGTTCTCAGGCTCGCTCTGTGCACTTTAATGGCACAAATATGTATATGAGGAACTGTTTCTGCTGTATTCTATATCTTGTTTTTTGATCGTAATGAATTCAGTCTTTAAATTGAAGCACGTTAAATAAATAAAACTGCTTTACTGTACACACAAAACAAACAGAGACTTTCAGCAGAAGATGAGTAACTGTATATTGTATAGGGGGAGTGGTGGCGGCAGAGGAGGGGGAGAACAGAGAGCAGATTCATATATCTCTTTCCTTCTGTCTCTGATTTATGCACATATACAATTCTGATCACACGGTGCCAGCTCCCCTGGGAGCCTGTCTAGCAGATGCATCTTATGGAAATGAGGCGCTGAGGTTTTATTTATATATATATATATATATATATATATAATGTATGTATACACATACATATATACACACATTATGTGTGAACCCGAGAACGTGAGGTTGAGGCAGAGTGGTGTGTGGCTGTGTGCATTTATTAAAATCATTATTATATGTATTTGTGGAGGTGGTGGTGTGACCAGAAAGCTAGAAGCAATAATTGACCTTTTTTAATTGTGGCGGAGACCCCAGAGCCATACTACATACAATACATTATATACCACGTTATGTGTAATGGTATGTATGGAATATTTAACTTCACAGCATGTTGGTTCATGGCTATAATTCAGAGGCATGTGGTATCGCCACAGTGGGAACAAACTGGTCTTTAACTCCCAGTGAGAGGTCAGAATGAACACCATCGCTGATAAAAGAGCGCAGCATGGCTAGCTTTAGCCCAACAAACTGCAAAGACATATTGACGGGATAACCTCAGGTCCCTCTGAGAGTGCGTTGCCCTGCACAGCATCTTTGGCCTACTGTTCATGGTAATGAGGTGCTCTGTTACTGAACAGCAGGATGAACAGCTAATGCTGGGGCCCGCTGGGACCGGCGTGCCACTTATACAAAGCAAAGAAAAAAAAAAAGAAAAACTCAAGGTTCTGCTTCAGACAAACTTGATGAAAGAGTGCGCGGCACGGCTGGTGTCACTCTCCCACATTTAACATCAGCTTCCGCTCACTTGCCGTCTCACTTGTCCCCATCGAACCCATAAACACACATTTTTTTTAGCCCTCTCCTCTACGTTCTCTCTCTCAGCATCACTTGGCCACTGAGGGTGGTTGCCATGGTAACACCACCCACAGGAGCCGGCTACCTTCCCTGTTACCGTAGCAACTGGTTCCCTACAGAATTTCAAGCATGTCACTCAGTCTCTCTCTCTCTCTCTCCTGCTTGTTATCAGTCTCTCTCTCTCTCTTTCTCACATGAAAGAGTCCCCATATGTTTGGTCCAACATTCAATCCCCGGCAGGTCGCTGATCGCCGGCTAAATGGTTGGTTAGCTTTCCATCTCACTGTCTGTTGGTTGTTTACACGCCACTTAAATAACTTAATGCAATACTGGGCCCTGCTGAGTTGGACTTACTGACTCTGTTTAGAAGTTCCCCCTATAATATATTGTAGAAATGTTTCTACTATGCCAATAAGAGGTCTAATTATAGAGCAGTGCAAATGGGAATCAATTGAATGAATAAGAATTTCATTTGGATATAAACAACAATGCCCTGGTGGCATCTGAGTGTGGATTTCACAGGTCCAGCCTACTTTACATGGTGCTTCAAGTTCTTTTTAGTGAAAATAATGTCTGTAGGTTTCTGCCAGCAGTTACACCGCTTCAGCAGCACCCCACTCGAGACAGGTTAGCAAAACTCAGTGCTTCAGCTTATATTAATTGTGTCTGGCTCGATTGCGTCAGTAAATCAGTCAGTTTGGACATAGTCTGGCGGGCTCACCAAACAGTGCCTGGATAAAGCCCTCCTGTGCAGACAGGAAGTCCTTTCCCTCCTCCCCTTCATGTTCCTGTTCTCAAACAAACAACAGCCTCCGAGCAACCTACACGCTGAATATGGCATTTTGAAGAATATTTGGATCGTGCAGTAAGGCAGGCCTGCTCTGTTCTTTCAGTGAATGATTGTAAAGATCTACAAAGAATAATGTTGTCAACATTTTCGTGTAGGTGTTCCACCGAAACGGGTTCCTTTCCGACACTATTTTGCAGAGGCACCATCGGGGCGTGGCGCCGCCCAGGATGATTGTGATTGGTTTAAGGAAATACAAACAAAAAGTTTTTTTTCACTATCCAGGAGTGAAAGGACACTGAATCCAGACTTGCTATGTAAGACTAGTTCGGACATAAAAAACAGAATGCCTATCGGGTTCGGGTCTGGCTCGGGTAAAAAATATGCGACTCGAGCTGCACTCTACTTCAGACAGCATGCAGTACACATGTGACTCCATATAATTATCAACATCATCATAATCTAAATATTAAAAATTAATACAATGGTTAGTATGCTGACAAAAAAAACGAATGGCCAAACTATTTGTGATAACCAATTAATATTAAAAGACATTCATCATGAAACATTTTTTAGCTTCTCAATTGTGAAGATTTGCTACTTTTTCTGTTTCATATGACTGTAAACTGAATATATTTGGGTTGGAATGACGGTCGGACAAATCAGAAGTATTTTTAATCGCTACCTTGGGATCTGGGAAATTATGATGGGCATTTTTCTCTCATAGATTCTTTCATAGATTAAACAATTACACAAATCATTGCAAAGAAAATCTACAGATTAATCAATTGAGAAAATGATTGTTAGCCACAGCAGTAAATGTCATATAATATTGTATAATATGATGTAATATATCAATAGTATTAATAATATAAATACAGTTAATACAATATTTAACAATACAGTCTTGGCTAATATTACACCACTGTCAGTGGCAGCATTGTATTGTATTGTTTTGATGATCCCACTCTTGGTAAATCTCAATGTGGTGACTCAGTAGCTGACTTAATGATTCGTCACATGTTCCTCTGAGTCCTCTGCTTCAGGGCCACACAGCCTGCATGTTACAACACAACTGATTATCTTTCTTTACTCAACTTCACCAACGGTCTGTCTTTCCAAGACTTTCTTTAAGCATGCTCATACCCACCATTACAAAAGATGGGATATGTACACATTTCAATCATCTCATTATTATTGGTCATTCAAGACATAAATGATAAATCACTTAACCAAGTGCCTGTATGCTTCATATTCAAAATAAGCAGTTTTACATTTTTTGTAGGACTAGAAAGTGCAGTTTGACAACAAATAATAATGAGTCCTCCAAACCATACAACCATATTTGTTGTAGGTCCGTCACAATAATTACTATATCGACTTATCGTACGATAGTTGGACATGACCACAATAATTTTTGCTGACTTTGATATCCATTTTGTTTCCATGCATTTGTTTACATCAGAATTTCACCAGCACTTTAGCCAAATATGCCAGAATAAACAGCAGGATTTTCCCTACCATTATAAGACTTGTGCGCAACACCTAAGAGCCTTTTTACAGCGTTTTTTTCTTATTTATTTCAGATATTTTTTTCACATTCCAATTCCAATGTCTGAATATTCTTAAGAATGAAAAAAAGGTTATTGCTCATTGCATTGTTATGCTATTATATTATCATTATATCAGTGGCATAAAATGATCTTAAAATGACAATAATAATTTATTGCAATCGTCCAACAAAAGTAGTTATCGTGACAGGCCTAATTTGTTGTTTGTTCCTATTCTCTAATACGACACACGGATCTAAATTAGTCCCCCGAGCACCCGAGTTTAGGCAACAAAACAACTTGGTACGATTAGAAAAAAGATGGTGGTTTGGGGTAAAATTAGTTTTAAACTCATTTCCGTGCATCCGAAACTGACGTTATTAAGTTAAAAATAACTAGCCGTTTAATTTTATTTTCAAACGGGACACGAACACCAGTCTCCTGGGTGAAAGTCCTGAGTTTGTTTGGCCCATCCACCATCACTCCCGCCCACCCTAAAGTTACTTTCTCTGTCTAAATACTACGTTACACGACTTCCTGCTTTGCTCCCGCGATAATAACTTCAGACAATAGAGGGCACAGCCTAATAATAAAACGTCAATATGGGTCATAATTGCAGCATCAACATATGACCTACTGGGACATTTTTGGAGTATGACGATAATAATGATAACTGAGATCACGTTAGGCTGGCATGTCCTGTCTTGCTTTGGCCCTCTCAGTGTTATTTTAGACCGGGCCACTCTGGTGAGATAATGCGTGCTGGCTGTGCAGTCTGCCAGTCTGTGCTGCAAGAATCACTCAGTAGATTAAATATTAGTGTTATCTCATTTCCTAAGGCCATAAAGTCTCCACAGAGTGTCCAACTGAAGGGAAGATGGTTTAATCATTGAGACAATCTGCACAAAAGACCCCTCACTGGGGCCTGGAACATCCATTTGTGCGTTGTGCTTTTATTACATTCTTTTACCAATCCACTGCTAGCCTCATGCGAAATATCCAATTTGTCAGACGAGCTCGGGAGAGTATTGGCTGTTAACTGGTACAGCTTGGCCTTGGCGAGCACAATGACCCTGAGCTGAAAAAAGAATGGAGTACTATTTGTCTTTCCCCATCAATGGCTGAATCTTAGTGTTAATGATTAACAGCAGACGCAGCAGCACCTGAGTCTCTTTCTCATCTCTAGCTGCTTGTAGCACCAGCCTGGTTGTTTATGGTCGGCAAGCCATCTGTGTGTATACTGTATAAAATCGAGGCAGAGTCAATTGCTGACAGCCTTTGGAGAATCTAAGCCGGGGTTGCTGAATACTGAGTCAAATATTGTGGAAACATTTTGTCTCAGGGGAAGGGGAGGTATGTTTCAGACTCCTTTGCTGGAAATATATACACTCCTCTACAATAAATTCCATTAACACTGGTAAATAAACAACTGCTGGCAATGATTGTGGTTGCATATTTAGGAAAATATCAAATTTCACTTTCAAATATAGAACAAAAATGTGTCTCATTGAATATCCAATATTCAATATTAAGCTCACTTTACTGCATCACAGTTAGCAACAAGTTCACACCAGTTGTCTGGGGATTGTCAAAAAGCATTCTGGGAAATGTAGCACATCACTAAAAGATAATTTGCTGGCATGCATTAAGGGAAAATGGGTACAAACCAACAGGCAAATTACAGCACAAACATCACAAAATAAATTAAATGTGCTGAACAAAATTCACATTGTATTGGTTCATTTTGTAAGAATATTCAACCTGTTCTCATTCCCAACTCGTCACATACGAACGCTTGGTCAGGACCCCTTTGTGTCAAGCTACACTAGGACGCTCCACTACTGTCGCAGTTTTAAACATGTGGTTAACATTGTGAATTCAAACCAAACTACTTTGTTAGGTTTAGGAAAACACTGTGGTTTGGGTTAAAATGTTTGCTACGCAAGTTAAGTATCCAATGGAAATAAGTCAAGATTGACTTTTGGTTTCACACGGAGATGAACAGCGGTCTCCTGGGTGAAAGTCATATTGTGTTTGTTTGACCCATCCAACCACCCCGACCTCCTCCCTACGCAGACTTTGTCGCTCTTTATACTACGTCACCTGACTGCTTTGAGTGTCTAATACTGGGTTTACATTGGAGTTAGTTGACAGCCCGGTGCCTTGTGCCGACCTGATGGTGAAACTTTTGTGCTTTAGTAAGGTGTAGCGAGTCGGGACAATAGAGAACCAGCATGTGCAAATAAAGACAGGTAGAGTCAGAAAACATCGAAAATGAAGAAAAAAAAAAATGCAAGAGTAGCAAAGTGCAGAAAAAAATAATAAAACGAAGGGTGAGTTTGGAGCATGAATTATTCAAGAACAATCAAAGTATACACAAGGAAAGTGAAAAGATGTCACTGGCCACTGAAAGCTGCTGAGGCAGATGGAGGAGCAGTGTCTGGGTGAGTGGGGTAGGGGAGGGGTAAGGAGTGCCTCTGGGATGTGGCGGGGAAGGCTGGGGCAGAGACGGAGAGGAGGGGG
>JAOVVB010096659.1:0-13177 GCA_028570985.1 Heterobranchus longifilis | reverse complement strand
TATTCACAGGAAATAATCTGCTCAAAATTCATCCAAATGTCTCATTTTACACAAACTTCCTGCAGTTATTGCGTTCACCATTTGTGTTAATTGTTAAGTTTGTCAGTTGTTCTGTACTGTTATTGTTATGCATTGAATATAATATGAAATATCCATAAAATAGACATTGCGTCGTGTTAATTTCTGAGTACGTACAAAATGAACATACAAAACGGACGCAGGATACGCAAGGCAGCGTCATGCGTTCACGTAGTTAAAAGCAAGAATATCTGCAGCTTTAGTCACTGAGAGAAAAAAGGTCCCTGAATGAAAAAGGCTGGGAAACACTGGCGTGAACAATAAAAATAAAAGCATAAAGACCTCTCGTTTTGAAGTTTCTGACGGAGAAAAGTGACGGTATTGTCGCTACTCGCTGTGCTCGCTGCATTCGACTGTCTCACATTTCCTCTTATCAGAGACGTTCAGGAAGTAAGATGATTCAGCCGTTTGTTTTTTCCTCGACTGTACGTACTGCACATGGGTCACTCTCAAAGATTATAAGGATGAGAGATGACTCTCTTCCAAGAAAAAGAAAAGAAAACATGTTTAGTTATTGAAGTGTTATCAATGTTATGGGCTATTTTTCCAGAGAGAACAATCCCACACATAAATCTGATATTTGACAAAATATGTACAGTGATATGTCTTGTATAGATGGGGTGTAAATTCACCATATAGACTCACATCTTCATCATCAAACTGCATCTTATAAAACCTGTTTACAAAATCAATCTGCCAAAGATAGTATTTTTTATAATAAAGATCAGAATCAGTTTTATTGCCAAGTAGATTTCTCGTACAAGGAATTTGACTTGTTGTCACGGTGCAGAACAACAAACAACACAAACAAAATCTACACAAAACAAAAATAGAACCAAAAAAATTAGAAAAGCAAAAATATGTACAAGTGAGAAGAAAGCTCCAAAGACAGGAGGCGTGAATAACTCCAGAATATAAATAATAAATAATATTACAGCAGAAATATGTAAACAGTACGTTCTGTATGAGAGCTGCATAGTTTAGAGAATATATACAGGGAATGTTGACAGGAATGTGTAAATGTTCTCAGTATAGGCAGTATATGAATGTGCTAGTAAACCGATAAAAATATAAATAAAATAAAGTAAGATTGCATTAATGCACTCATTTAACGTTGTTGTTTTTGTTTTCAGGATGGTGTTTTGGTGGATGAGTTTGGCCTGCCACAGATTCCTGCCTCATAAACAAGGAATGGATTAAAACAATTGCACTTCAACTGAAAACACTTTTATATGTAGAGTAATATTTATACATGCAAAACATTTGACCCGAGAACACTACGATTCTGACGCTCTCCTGGTGTTGGGTTGTGTATTGTTACCACTACCGTGCTAGCATGTGGCCTTGTAACATACTGAACCTTTTTTAAAAACATTATTCCCCTTTTCTTTCTGTGCTCCTGTCTAACACTTGTCAGTCTCGTCCATCATGTTCAGTCAATACCATTTTGTTTTTGAGTTCTCAAAAGTGGAGATGAGAGATTCCCACTGGCCTGTTCAAATGTCTGCAGGTTATTTGAAACATGCAAAAATAAATTATGTGTTTTAATTTAATCTTGAATTCTTTGGTTAATCATTATTTGTAAATGTTCCTACGCCAGTGGCTTTTCTGCTTTTTAAAAAAAAAAATTTTTTTTAACTTAACGTTAATAAATAGGTTACGTTCTGCTGTCTGTATATATGGTCGCCCTGGTCTCCTAAAAATGACCTTCCCATATCTCAATCTCAACTGCATTCTCAATTATGTTTCTAGGAGAGAAGTTTGTTTTTGATGTATTACAAAAATGTTTCTAATCAAAGTCCCCATAAGGAGGCGGTCGGTATGGATGGGTAGGTCACAAAAACACGATCTTTCACCCAGGAAACCGCGGTTCATGTCCTGTGTGAAACCAAAAAATCAGTGTTATCAAACAAACGTAATTATATTTTGTTACGTATTAACCAAACCATGATCTTTTCCTAAATCTAACCAAGTGTAGTATCAATTTACAAAGTTAACAAGGTGTTTTTAATTGCTGATCGAAAACGTAATAGAGAATACAGTTTAGTTTTATGGGAACATAATTTTGTAGAAGACAGGGTTGATCACAGTTGTGTCATTGTTTCACGCACCAGCCTGCTAGTTCTTATTATAATAATTCTCAGTGTTGTAACAGTAATAACCTTGATCCGTGTCTCAAACTATGCCATGTTGGCTTCTTGAATTTGAGTCGAATTGGGCTTGGAAAGTCTTTGAAAGTCCTTGAATTTGATGTTCAAGTAGGTGTGGGAACACTGACAAATTAAAAATGTATATCGAATGGAAGGAATGTGATACAAATATGATACAAACCATCAGACTTTGGGCCTGGTTTTGCAGCAAAGAGGAAGTACACAGAGCTGTTTGGTTCAGTTCTGTTCAGTTTCATGATGCTTTTCACAAGCTCCATTTCTCCACAGAGGTGTGGTGTTGTTGCAATCATCTTTTCATTCATCGTTATGCTCTTTCTGTTTTTACTTCAGCAGGTTTGTGGTAAATGACCAGACAGGAGAGCTTTCTGTATGACTTGTGATGGTGACCAAATTCTTGTTATGACATTACTTAACATTCTGGAATTGTAAAACATTCTGGAATTGAAAAACATTCTGGAATTGTAAAACATTCTGGAATTGAAATAACACTTTTTGCCTAGCAAGAGAATCTCTCCATATGAACACCACTTTTATGATTTTAGAACTGTAAATGCAATCAGCAGAAGTAAAAAGCTAATGTTAGGCTATAACGGAACTACACCAATGGTCGTATTTTGCGGTCCATAAAATATGTCGGTAAATACCCTGCTCGTCAATTTCGAAGCTTTAACGTGTCTTTAAAAAGGTGGTGGCCACTTGTCAGCAACCGCCTTTTTAAAGACACCTTAAAGTTTAAAAAATCATGAGCAGGCTATTTACCAATGTATTTGATGTTGTAGAACAAAAGCTTGTGTTGACCACAGACCTTATTTCAAAAAAACCCATTGACTTCAAGACAAGGGAACCGGATGTGCTAAAATGCTAAGTCATTTCCGGTTTTGAAACTACAAACTGGGGCACCCTATTCCAGTCTCATGTGTTTCACTCTGCTAGCGGCATCACTTTGGTCCAGACTGAAATAACTCAGCTATCACATTGATTGCCATGAAACTTTGTAGAGACATTCACGTTCCCCATACAAAAATAAACAAAAAAGTTTTCAAGATTACTAATGCTGTTCACACCACATTCCTACCTTACTTATGCTATGCAATTTAAAATTAGAAACATCAGGCAATGTTTGCTTCTTTTTAGGTGGCAGGAGAGAAAATTAGTCATGCTCAGACCTCAATGTTTGTTGTGTTATGGTTTCAGAATGATGAAGACAGTTGCAGAACAATTAGACACGAATTAGGATGCAGGCTCTTACAGCACCCTTTCCTTGGCAACTATCCTGTTTTCCCAAATAATGCAGATTTTAAGGCATTCTGTTATCTCAAATGGCTTGAAAAATAGTGCATAGCTGCCATAAATGGGAAGGAAAAAAATCTCCTCCCTCAAGGTTTGGGCTGAGCCCCGAGTGTCTACAACGCCTGGCTCCGCCCCTGCTCTGCAGCACCTTTCTCCTTGTCGTTTGCCCTTGTCGGCCACCGTAGTTACCTTCTCGACACGAGGGAAGCGCAGCGAGGTATCAACATTTGCCGCGATACTTCCTTATAGTCTGCCTCGAGCGCAACATCTGTAGCATTACCACGTTTTCTCATGCCACGTTTCCTGTGAAGATGACCACACTTCAGTCGCTGAAAACTTTTATTAACCAGCGGCTCTCTGTGGCTGTGGAGGAGATCGCCGCGCTGCTGGAAACTACAATAACCAACTATGAAGAAGAGATCAGTCGCCAGCGCAGAAGGCTGCGGGAGCACGAGCGGTCTGAGTTCCTGGTCAAAACAGGTTAGGACAAGTTGTTGTGCATTGTGTTGACTCTGCTGCTGTCATTAAATCGCATTAAATGCATGTCTTAGGCACTACATTAAAACAAGCTGAGTGGTCAGACCAAATTCAGGTCGGAAGTTGTCAAGCATTTATGGCCTTCAAAGTAAAAGCGGAAAATGAAACAAGAGTGAGCAGTGTTATTGTCAGCGGTAGGTCAGAAAGGGCTCAGCCACATGAATCGAAAACGATTTTGCTGTTATTATTTTAACCCTGACCCTAGACAAATGCTAGTATCCCACACTGCGACCAGAAGCCAGGGTCTGGCAGTGAAAGAGATGACACCGGAAGTAATTCCGAGCCTACGAAATTCCACAACAAGATGGCATGAAGCTTGGCTCTGCGAAACGTTGCCCGTTGTATTCGGGCATGCCCGTGTTTACACAAAACAGAAATTAGATGGAATTTTAGGGACCTAAATCAACGAGGTGATTTTCTCTCAGCAGTATGAGTGGGGAAAGGAATGTGTGCCTGCTCGAGAACATTTCGCTGCAGGGGGAAAATATGTTTGCTATGATATATGACCCTTTCCTACAAGGGTGATAATAAAAAAAAAGTTATGGTAAGCTAGTTACACTAGTTACAGTGATTTAGTAAGTAGGCTACTTTAATAAATGTAGACTGACAGGAGGTAGATTTCAGAAAGAATGGTTCAAAATATCTATAACAGAGTAAACACCCAAGTCACTTTTAGTTTAGTTTATTTTTATTTCGAACATGTAAAAAATATAAATAAATATAATAAAATAGAATATAAAATAAAATATAAATAAAATGAAAGTGAATGATAAACATGTACACAAACTCAATTAATTAATTCTTCTAAACAATAATTAACAATTAAATCTTACATGTTTGAAAAGGAGTAGGAGGAAGTATACACTTATTTATTCAAATAGTGACTGGGGCTTTTATTTACCTCAAATGCAGTTGGTAATAGACCTTTATTTCTAATTCCCTCTGTTTGTTTGGACAATAACACTTTATATGAGTAATCCAGAAAACAATATGTAAAAATAGCCTGATTATTGATTGGTGATGGAAGTATACATTATATTTAGTTGGCATGCAAATATGACACCCACCGGGAGTTTATCCAGCCTTGTTTTTCCCCAGCCATTATTTGGGGCAGGCCTTTATTTTTGTATCGATCACGCCTCGAGTCATTATTTGAGACCCGGCTTCTATTTGAGGAAATATGGTATATATGATTTTCTCTAAGCAAAGACAGCCTACTTTTACTACTATTTTCCCTTTCTTCTTTTTTTCCCTTATATGTAGTCTTACTAGTACATACATTCATATTGCATTTGGACATTCACCAATAAGTCATATATTTGTACTATTACTAATGATTTGTGCATACTGCCTCAACTCTCAGGCAGTATACCCAAATCATTAGTGAATATAGTACAAATATAAGAGTTACTATCTATCTGTGCTTGAACTCTTAAAAAGTTGTACGAACCCTGGATACTATTTTGCGAAGCCATTAAAAAAAAAAAAACAGGAAAACATTTAACTCTGTCAATGTGTAACAGTTTCTGTGTTTCTTTGACTTGCAGAAATGGATCAGGCCATGAGATTTCGAGTCATCATCGATCATGATATCAAGAAGATAACTTTCCAAGATGGCCTCCCCTCATCTGTGGAGGACTTGATTAAAGTGTTTAAACAGGCTTTTTCCATCACCACAGAAATAGGACTTCAGTACAAAGATGCAGACTTTGATGACTTCTTCACACTAACCTCTACGGGGGACCTGAAGGACAAAGACACTCTCAAAGTAGTGCACGTGCCACTGGGCATAATAAAGACCACGGCCCCTCAGGAACGCAACACGACCACGGTCCCTCAGGAACGCAACACGACCACGGCCCCTCAGGAACGCAACACGACCACGGTCCCTCAGGAACGCAACACGACCACGGTCCCTCAGGAACGCAACTTGACCACGGTCCCTCAGGAACGCAACACGGCCACGGTCCCTCAGGAACGCAACATGACCACGGTCCCTCAGGAACGCTACCCTGACATGTCGGACGTGTCTTCTGTAGATGATCTGCTCTCTGTGGATTCACAAGACGCTGTGATTGGCAGCCCCACTGTCGTGGAGAGGCACAACCTGTGGCCCGTCATCTTTCCCATTCCAACCTTCTCATACAACACTGAAATGGCTTTGAGGCAAGGCAATGAGAAGTTTCTAAAAGACGGAAGCCTGCTGACAACACCAAGTGTCAAATCGGACATTCTGGAGCGCCTGGCGGAGGCCATGTTTTCCTACACAGCGTATCCCAATGATCCACAGAGGACTGCGGTTGCACAGGCGCTGATAGAGAAGCACCCCTGCTTGAGGGAGCCCGGCTCTTATAACGGCTGCTACGGGTGGCAGCAAAGCCTAAAATACAAATGTGCAAACTATCGGAGCAAACTTAAAGCTCACGGAAACCCTGAACTGCTAATAAATTCACTAAAACACAAGCAGGAGGGCGACAGAAAACCTGCCAAAAATATCAAGAAACCGAGGAAAGCTGAGGTGAACTACCTCCCCCCACATCCAGCCGGTGAAACGGAGGACAGCCTGGAGAATCTGAGACTTGAACTAGTCACGGCAAGCAAGACAAAAGACAGTGGTCCGGTGATAAACGACATGATGTCCAGAACGTACAGCTGTAGAAGAAGGGAAGTGGTGGGTCAGTCCTTGCAGATGGCAGAATTCAAAGAGAGGTGGCCTGCCCTCTTTGATCCGGTACAGGTAAACAAACTGTTGAATGATCCTCTTGTCACACCAGGAAATATCAACATATCTTGTAGTGTAGTTAGGAATGTCCCCTGAGACCCAGTTCTAAACAGGAAACGCTTCTAAATGAGTAAAAAACTGGAGTATTGGTTATCAGTTCTGCTATAGAACTGGGGCAACTACGTCATGGCACATTGCATTGTGGTCTGGATCGCCCAGGGGACCGCCATGTTGCCGGGTATACAGATCGGGTAGACAGACAGCGCTGTATTTGTTGGATTTATTCATTGTGAACTACAGGCACACAGCGACAACAAACACAAATCAACACAAAAAAACTGTGATAAAACATTAGTGTCGTGAATCAGCAAGGTTCTAAAGGCTAACAACACTCGATTAGCACAATGATTCTTCCCCCTTCTTGCAATTAGCAATTAGTGTAGTCATAACTTTATATCTTATCTTAAAGGGATAATTAGGATTTTTTAAACTGGGGTTGCATGAGGTATCCATCATCAGTGTATTACCTACAGTAGATGGCGGTCGGCACGCCCCCAGTTTTTAGAAGCAGACAGGAGGACAGGCACGGAAGCTCAGCAATGTGCAGCTGTGGATGGGGACAGCAGCTGAAGTTGTAGTTTAAGTTTACGATATATTTATAATATTTTCACCGCTTTACCTATCCGTCAAACAGCCCTGTTCAAGGCCACCAGACTCCATTGACAAAAACAGTAATTTTACCTTGCAGAACATTAGAGTTGTTTGTCTACCACTGCCCTGGTCTGTTTGTTTGTTTATTTGTTTTGTTAGTTCCTAAACTTTAAAACACCAAAGTTGCACAATAACACAAACTAACTGATGGAGGCAGCAGTAGACCAGCAACTCTCATGCTCTGTGAGGGAAAATTACTCTATTTTGTCAATCTGGTGGCTTTGACGAGAGCATAGAACAAATTCAGTTCCTCCTCAGGGTTGTTTGATTGCAAGACATGAAAATATTCTGTAACATGTTCTGTAATTACATTTATGAACGCAGCCTTCTCAGTACATAGGCATAGTCATATGCGTGCAAAATTGGTGCACAACATATTAAAAGTTCTATTTTCATTCCAGCTTAAAAATTCACTATATCGGCCACAATATTGGTAATCTGTGAATTTTTCCCCTCTAAAATCGGTATCAGTCTCAAAATCTCATATCAGTCAGGCTCCAATAGTGACTTTGCTGTTGGAAACATTACTATTGCTAAACCACATTTAGTTATTTTTAGAATATAAATATGATTTAATCATGTTCAGAATTCATACGTTTTAAAAAAAAAAGTAAAGAAAAAAGTATCAATAAAGAACTGAACCATTAAGGAGTATTGATAAGAGTACTAGTCCTCACCATCTCTAGGCCCAGTTGAGTTCTGGGCTCTTTGTACACCTTCTGTATGTCGTCTGTGTAGGTAATTGGCAAAATCCTGTCTTTCAGATAAATGAAGAGTTCCGAAGGTGCAACACGATTCCCCTGGAGCCAACCTTTATCTCCCAGCTGGACAGGTACACGCCAAGGCTCCTGGAATTATTCAGCTCAAAGGGAGGAGCTGTTGGACAGCGCATGAAGAGTGTGTTGCTTGAGCTGATACAGGTGAGGTCAAGGTCAGATAATACATTCATCTGCTGGAGCAATAGGGTGAATCTAGATGTGTTATAACTTCTTATTCCTAAATCATGCTGTTGGTACTAGGGATGGGATGATATAAGATTTTATCGCAGATTGTGATAAAAGACACTCAATAAGTTAGTAACATTAACATGCAGCTAAAGACACAGTGTAGCTTACCTGTAATGTTAGCATGCAGCTAAAGACACAGTGTAGCTTACCTGTAATGTTAGCATGCAGCTAAAGACATAGCGTAATTTAGCTTACCAGTAGTCTGCAGCTGCACTTTTTTCAGAACTGGAAAATCCTCCTGCCTCCCGAAGTCTCCGGTGTGGCAACATTTTGCATTCCTTGTGAGTTGTGTAAACAAACAACAAATGGCAAAGCATGTGGTCACCCTTCATGGTGCATTCAGGTGTGCCTTATAAACATGGAGAAACTCAAGCTGTTGTTTTAACGTTCCTTTCTGCCATCTAGTGGCTCTTCTTTTTTTGTTATGCACCAAGACATAGTCTAACAATGCCATAGCAGTTTAAAGAAGTTTAAATTGAAAATTTAATCGAATCCTGACCTTAAAATCAAAAGTCAAATGTCACACACAAGAAGATTGGGCTTTTATTGATGATTCAGTAATGAATTGTAGGACCCATGGGCCTCAGTGGGGAAGAAGAGGGATGTGACTCTGAGATGCCTCATCGAGTACTTGGGGGAGAGTGTGCAGGACCTCATCTCTGACTACTATGTAAGTATTGTTCTAATTACTGTATTTTAAGAGAGCTCTGTCTTAGTTGTTTTCCAGAACATAAAAATATGTTTTTTATTACTATGTGGTGCTCTGGTGGTGGCATGCTAACTATTCAATAAATCATTGTCAAAGTGCAGCAGTTCATTATTGTTAGTAGTGGACTATGGTAATACTGCATGGACTTTAAAACATCTAAACTCTCAGTGAGAGTGTGTGCACATACAGTAGCACCACCAAGGATCTTGGTCAAATCTAAAAGCATGGATGTGTAGGGAAAATGTAATCATGGGAGCAAAAAAAAGAACACCAAAAACTGTTCAGCCAACCTTATATACTGTGTATATATATGATCTGAATGACATTAATTATTATTAATAGTTTTTCTTCAGTCAAAGCTTGTAAACAACACGATATGTTTGCATGTTTTCCAGAGAACAGCAGAGGATAAAGTGCTTGAGGACCTAAAAACACAGAGTATGAGAATCTACGTTTGTCGCCAGCCGGACGCAGTGGGGATCATCATCGATGGAACTGCGGTGCTGACGGGTCTGGAAAACATGTCCAGAGCCTGCTGCCTTCTCCTCGGACTGACCTATGCCCTAAATCTGGATTACCCTCCCAAACTTGCCAGGACGTTTGAAGTCTTTCAAAGACTATTTGTAGGACTTGATATGATGCAGCCAAAACCAACGTCAAAGTACATCAGCCTGAAAAACAAACTCCTCACCTAAACACTCGCTCTGACTCTACTCATCCAAGACTCTGTGTCTTTTTTTATTAGGAGCTGTTTGTTGTTTATTTAGGAGCTGTTTATTTAAACGTACAATACGTAATATTTTGTCGTTAGGGGTCCCTCAATAACAAAGGTCAGTTATTGCTGTCAAGTTTTTCTCCCGGGTTGGATCAAGGTCTCCTTCGCTCCAAAACAAACGGACCCAGTGATTTAAAAACACTGAATAAAGTGGCTTCATGCTAAAAACCCCTGTTTGTCACACAGGGCTTAGCTTTTCAGTGGAAGCTCTTATTACTAAACCTTTTTTCACTGATGACTTCAGATCCAGACGTTCAGGAGGTTTGTTCCAGGAGCCGGATTATCCACAGAGGTCTCCTGCTCTCCAAAACAAACAGACCTGGTGATTTAAACCACTAAAAATACAGAATAAAGCAGTTTCATGTCAAAAAAACTGTTTGTCCCACAAGGTTCAGCACAGCAGTTGAGGGAAATTTTGCACAGTTTGTTTCTCTGATAACTTAAAATCCAGACATTCAGGAGGGTCTTACCCAAAGCCAGATTATCCACAGAGATCTCCGTCTCTCCAAAACAAACGGACCCGGTGATTTAAACCAGTAAAACACTAAATAAAGCAGTTTCGCTTTAAAATGTGTTGTTTTTCAGCGCGTCAGAACAGTGGTGCAACAGAGCTAGCTAGTTAGCTGCTGCTAACCTTCGCTCACTTTCTTTCTCTGAAAACTTCAGATCCAGACGTCTGATGGAAAAAGTCCTTCTCCTGGTTAAAATATATTGTTTAAAGCCACAAAGATCTAAAAAGTGTATTGTATAAAAATCATTTTTGCGGACCCTGACACATGCGCGGAGGGGATGCGATGACGCAATTGACAGGCAGTTCTGCACATGCACCAAAGAGACACGGCACATGTCCTGATTAAAATGACAGATTTGAACTTTATTGGAAACATTTGGGATAATATAAGTACCCAACTCAACTAAATATATAACATAGATGTAGCTGTTTTTTAGACATTTTAATGTTACATATT
Source organism: Heterobranchus longifilis (assembly GCA_028570985.1). Taxonomy (NCBI): domain Eukaryota; kingdom Metazoa; phylum Chordata; class Actinopteri; order Siluriformes; family Clariidae; genus Heterobranchus; species Heterobranchus longifilis. The sequence continues at coordinate 2,209 of JAOVVB010096659.1, read as the reverse complement.
ATATGTTTAGGTGCTGTTGTTTATTTAGGAGCTGTTGTATAAGCTCTGAGAGTTTTCAAGTAAGCTATATTTTATATTTTTTTCTAAATGAGACAAGTTCTACAGTAGGTCACCGTTTTGTATACATACTGAAACATATTTTAGCGTTTTAAAAGTTCTCTTATGCATTTTGTAAACTGGCTTTTCCATTCCAGAGTTGCTGCAGACAATGTTTACTATTGGTTTAAATATGTAAATGAATAACAGTTTCAAGTAATCTAATTTTTCCACTCACAACACACATGGTTTATCATGGATCATTCAAGATGATGATTTATCGTCTTTCAGTGGAATCCTATTGTGATGAAATAATTTATCGAGACAAACACTAACTCAAATTTCTCAGAAAATCTGGTATTTTGAGGGAATATGATTTGGAGATTGTGGTTTGATTTTCCATTACACGTTACACTTGGAACCCAAATGTTTGTTAAAATAAATTGCGAGCATTGTTTTCCAGCAGCAGCGTGCAGGATTTTATTCATTCATTCATCTTTAACATGTTACATCATGAATCAGTGATGTAAAACAACAGGCTGTTTTTTGAGCTCACAGATGATGTCATCCTTTCAGTTTTTATGGATATCTCGTATTATATTAAATGCATAACGATACAGAACAATTGATAAACTGAAAATAACCCAAATAGTGAATGCAATAACTGCAGGGAATTTGTGTAAAACAAGACATTTGGATGGATTTTGGAGCTTTTAAATACAATTTGTTATATTATGTACTTTTTGTTTTTGTTTTTAACAATCATACATACTTAATAGGCTTCTTTTATTTGACAAATTCAGTGTTTTCTTCTCCCTGACTCTTGGCCGTTGTTCTACAGCTCTTTGGTTGTTTTAACTTTTCTAAAGCAGGGCGAGGCTGTTTATCAGTGTGTTCACGTCTTATACTGTGCCATTATCCTGTGATTTAAAACAGAAAAAGATATCTTAAACAATAACTCTAACTTCAAAAATAACAGTCTCATTAAGTTTTCTTCACAGAAATGAATGGATTGCTGACATATAGGCCAAAAGTATATATATTTTTAAAAGAAACAAAAACTTGACTCACACACACGTCTGATAAACTCTCATTTCTCAAGCAAATTGAGCAACTTTTGATGTTTTTCGACCTCAAAATCACCAAAAGAAGGCTCACTGGCATTTATTCTTTATCAGCGTGTTGCACCATTATTGTCTGGGATTAATTTTCCACTTTTATAACCCATTTTCTAAACTGCAATGAAAGTTCTTTACAACCAAGTCAAATCCAGCAAAACTCAGGTGGTGTCTGTGAGTTTACAATGACCTCTGTCAGACTCGACATTGTTCCTTAAGGATGACCCCGCTTTTTCTATCATTGAGTAAACTGACGACCCCTGACAATGTGACATATTCTATGGATATTTCATATATTCAATGCATAACAATAACTACTGAACAATTGATAAACTGTACAACTAACCCAAATAATGAACGCAATAACTGCAGGAAGTAAAACGAGCAATTTAGATGAATTTTGAGCAGGTTATTTCCTGAGACTATTGCATCAGAAATTAGTTTTCCTGTTATTTTCAGGAACTTATAATACAATTCTCTGTATTCTTTTTTTAAATTTTTAAATTTTTATTTGGTAACAATGACAAATTCAGTGTTTTCTTCTCCCTTGGCTATTGTTGTTTTAACTTTTCTAATTCAGGACGAGACTTCTTCAGAGAAATTAATGAAATGCTGAGATAGAGGCCAAGTGTATATTTTTTTTAAAAGTTGTCTTCCACCCCTTAAAATCAGGAAGGCCTCACGCCCCCCTGTCTGTGGCGTGGCGTAGTAAACAAGCATACACGTATCATGAATAAGTGAGGATTTGGTGATTTGAAGGTCAACAGACGTCAGAGCCAGGCTGGTTTTCTGACTCACATTAGTCAGCTTTGTATGTTATTGTAACCACTGCTTTCAGTTTCAACAGATGTTTGTTTATTTATTTACTTATGCATTCATTCCTGTATTCATTTATTTCTGTATTTATTCCTGTATTTATTCATTTCCATATTTATTTATTTATTTCCTTTTTTTTTAATACTTTATTTTTTATTCAATATCATTTTCATATATGCAGCTTAGCTGCTTCCAGGTTCACAATTAGTGACAAATAATATCTACAATAATAATTTCAT
>JAOVVB010096633.1:0-13177 GCA_028570985.1 Heterobranchus longifilis | reverse complement strand
ACACACACACACACACACACACACACACACACACACACACACACACACACACACACACACACACACACACACTGTCAAAGTCGAATGTATTCTTACACTTATCTTCCTTATTAAACAGAAAAATGCAACCACACACCTCCTAAAGAAAGTTTCACCGAACAAAGTTACCTTAATTGCCTTGTTAACTCATCATTGGCCACCGTTGGTATCTGATATGTTTGTCTAATTGTCCAACCCTAGTAAACACTGGAATGGATTTTTGGCGGCATTTTTGGCATAAGTTTTGACGTACATATAGATTTTTTTGTCCTGGCGTGGCTTCCCTTTGGCCTGGCAGCCCACCAGGTCTGTACAATTATAGGGGAAACTGTACTGAGCTGTTTGTTATCCTCCACAGTGATTTCTGTATGCTGTGATATTCTTATTCTTTTTTTTCCTATATATATATTTTCTTTTTTTGTGGCATATGCTTATTCAAATAAAATGCATTGCCATATAAGCATACAGCACAGTACAAAAAAAATCATCTGAACCACAGCTCTCACAGAAAAAAAGAATGGAGAGGTAGAGGAAAAAAAAAATATATAGAAAGTATATTTAATGTAGCTAGTAGAGGGATGAAAACTTCGGCAGTGTAGTGTGCTGAGAGATGACACTAGGAAGCAACACCAAATCATTCTTTTTCAAAAAAAAAAAAATCTTAATGTTATTTTTGTCATTCAGTGCTTTTTAAGTTTACAACATTATGCATATCTCTTACAATTTTCAAGGTGTTCCCTTTATGGTTTGACTTAATCTGCCCAGCAGATGTAGAAAATAACTGACAGTCTTTACAGGTGCAACTATAATCCAGTCAGTCACATTCTTGTCTTGTTTTTCAGGGTTAAATTGAAGCTGCCTGAACTTTGTATACCCTCTCAGGAATATTGTATGTTCTGTGGCCTTGCAATTAGCTTGATCTTTTATCCAAACCCATATCGGGCATTAGGGACTAGATTTGCTGCATCACTGTAGAGCACTGATGTCCTGCTGGTAACTGTATTGACAGTATAACCTGTCTTCTACGGTGTGACTGTGTGATTCTTGTGGCCTCCAGCTAAGGTAGGAGGAACAGGAATCTCTCCTGTCGGGCTGCTGATGCTGCTGTCGGGTACCAAGGAGTCACTCACACTGGACGGCAGTAGTGGAGGTTGTACCAGTGTCTGTTTCAAAAGTAGTTTAGTCGACTTCATTGACATTCAGCGTCGGCGCCGCAAACAGACACGAGTCACACTGCCGTGCCTTGTGGCGTTGTGCTGGCCCCCCATTTCCATTACCCTTTTCTGTTTCCATCAGTCAGTTTTGTGGTTCCGTCATTTTGAGACTCTGTTTGAAAAGTACAGCATGCCATGCTGTTGCTCCTGCATTGCTCTGTTTATAATGACGCAGCTAAAAAAGTGCAGGGGTTCGACTGACAAAATGTGAGTTGACTGGGTCTTCTCGACTGACAACTCGAATCACTGACTTTTAGGGGGCATCCTGAATTACAAGTAAGAAAGAATACAATAAAATACAATCACTTTAAAAAATGTCTAGGTTCTCAACCTAAGGATTAGGACTTTTTTTATCAGGACGTGAGATAAACTCTTGGATCCGAATGTGGAATAGCATGGAGACTGACAGATTTATTATAAACATAGATGCTATAGTAGATTGATTGTATGGTCCTCCTTACTCATCTAGCCTCTGCATTAGGATAAGATAAAAGCAGCGCCTGTGACCTTTCAGTGCAACACATCCAGTTCTCATGCAAAACATTGTTTTTGAGACAGACAAGACCACAGATAGCCCTGCGTCACACGACACTCCACTCTTATGTGTGTATGAGAGACAATGATTATGATCTGGCTTATTATCCACCAGTTGAATTAATGTGGAATAATAGCTTGGCCGTAGCTATGTATTTTTCCATTGCGTTAAAACATACAGAATAGAAGTCTAAATTGGTCAACTGTATTTACACTGCACTGTCACTGGAATTAAAATAAAGCAGTTTTTGTTTCTATGGGTAATGATCCTTCAGATCAGTATTTCAGCCCAAGCTGTGCAACTGCTATCATCTGCCAGAGGAAGTAGCATGTTTATCGTCCACTCTCTCGTTATATTTCATCTAGAATAATTTGTTTAGTGATAGTCAAGATTGTATCTAGTGTTGCTCACAAACTATTTTTGTCCTCCTTTGCTACCCGTAAATATGCTGGCCTGTTTTCCTTTGTGGATTTGTAAGGCTAAGAAAGGTTAAATACAATTTTCCAATGAAATGGGGGACTTTCTTTGGAAATTGTCTGAAGTTACATCCTTTCCCCAGCAGACACACACTCTCATACTCACTTTAAAACACTTTTGTCGTGAACATTTGTTAGTAATGGTTTGCTGGGTTGTATAGGTCTTTTAGGGTAATGTCTTTTATTATTTAGGTTAACATTCCATTCAAATGTCAAGGAATTGATCTGGGCATTTAGTAAGGACATGTTTCTCCTGTTAGAGTCAAGTATTTATTGCTTTTGTATCGTACAGATTTGTTTCAGACATGTTTACACAAGGCCTCATGCTAAACTTACTGTAGAGAACAGTGACGAGGGCAATAGGCATCACTAGGAGTCCCACCAACAGATCAGCCACAGCAAGCGACATCAGAAAGTAGTTGGTGGCGTTCTGCAGCTTTCTTTCAAGTGACACAGCAAGAATGACCAGGATGTTTCCTCCAATAGTGGGGATGATGACCATGACGATAAGCAGGGCAGCCCATTTCAGCTGATCCCCAGGCGCTTCTCCTGAAAGTGAGCCGTTAGCCTTGTATGGAGCCGCGACTGCTTGAGACATGGTGCTGCAGAGGTTACAGCAGGCCTTAGCGTGGGTCGGGGCTCTGATCTTTCTGGTGTTGGACACTCGGTCAGCATGGTCACTGCGTCCCACAGGCAAGGACACAGGGTAGGGCGGGACAGCTTAGGGTCAATGCACAGGATGCTTCATCCCTTGTGCACCGTACAAACCAAAAGGAGTAGCTCAAAATCAGTAGAGGATCCACTGCTTGGAGGGGACAAAAAAAACTCAGGTCCACACTACGAACTCCAATGCTGGCAATAATCCCAACACAATTAGTACTTCCGCAGTGAGATGTCAGCAGGGGTCCTCACTTTCCCAGGCAGTTGATGCTCTTGTCATCCACTGCGTCCACTTAAAAGAACAAACAGGTTTATTAAAGGAACAGCGATACCTTGTTACCCTGCTTGCCTTAATTTGTCTGAATGATGGCATAATAAGGAGAGACATTTATCGTAATAAATGAGGGTCTTTATGTGGAAACGGTAATGGTCACTGCACTGGAAATTTCTTTTCCATAATGTGGAAACAAGTTGGGAAAAAAAATTCCTTACATGCTTTTTTAAAATTTCTGATGTTATTCTGTAATTTCTTTTAACTATAAAAAAATAACCTTGTACAACATTTCTTTATATATACATACACAATTGAGTTAAAAAACACAATCACTGTTTTTAATAAAACTAGTACATTAATGTGAGATTTAGAGTTTTAATGTGTTAAGTTTTTTCAATGCATAAAGACCGATATAAAAAAATAATTAAAAACCTCCTCTGTGAGGCTTTAGATGAAAGATACACATTTTGTCTCACTCTATTTATTAAATCTGTATACACGAATTAATGTGGAATGGATTACACAAAATCAAACTTAATCAGTATTACAAAAAATACTGTCAATTAGCATTATCATGATTTTGGTAAAGTTTCTTACCTGCTCCTGAAGGTAACATCTGTTCTACATTTAATTCCTCGTTGACGTTTCAACTCCTTGAGTATTTTTCCGAGCCGCTACGTCTTAACTTTCATAACCACTAAAGCAATATTTTGTGCTGGGAGAACAGTGCAGCTTAACGCCCAATGCATTTTAATCTGTGCACACCTCTTAGGGGACTTCAAAAAAGATATTTAGCTATCTCATCTTTATATTTCCACCCTCCCCAAATAAGAACGTGACAGCGAATGCCCTCCCTCAGCGGTAAAACCTAAATCTGTCTCTGTCTGAAGCAGTCCATGATGTGGAATTTGTTTTGCTTCCACATGTTGGAGGAACCCCCAGTCTTGCTTCGCATCACCTACCGCGATCACAGGTTTAAAACTTTCAGATGTTGTGGCTCCTCTGCCTCTCTCCCATTCCCACTCGCTGCCTCTTGTTCACAGCCTGTGATCTGCCCGCACTTTCTCCCGTCCTGTTCGCTCTCTCACTCTTCCCCTCCCTCCCCGCCGTCTTGCCCGTGAGTCAGACTCTGTGCAAAACAGATGAATGTCTTCGTGCTGGCAGGATGCCAGTGGTTCTGGGAGGTAATTTCCCTCAACACAGCCGTCCCACTGTTTATATTTGTCACTTTCTGTTCTCTCCTCCATTTGAAGCAAGCAGTGGTGGGGGATGTAGTAGTGGTGTATGGGGAGAAGCCCTCTGTGTGGTAAGGTGCTTGTGCCCCATAGCTTTTTTCTTTAAAAATGTCATCCTCCGCAAGCTCACATTTTTCATGCTGGGGAAGTCATTTAAATTTAGACCATATTTGTTCTTTTTCCTTTTGATCTTTCTACCTTAACAATTCAAAATGTGTTTTCTCTCAGTGTGCACTCATTGTTTGGCTATTCAAGGCAGATGCAAGATGTTAAAAGATGTAGAAATAAAAGATCCCCAGAGTTTACAGTAACCAGATGATTCCTCACAAGAAAATGTGTGAAAAACAGCCATTAACCCCCCCACTTGGATCTGTTCACCATAAGGTCTCCCAGTAAATGTTTTATCTGAAACATGCTTCCTAATTCGCTTATGGTGCCATTGGGCTCCAGGCTAACTTTTTCCACTAGGAGCACTAATGCGCCTTACTGAAAATTTGAGGAGCATCAGCAAAAAATTGAGGAGCACCACTAAAATCGACATACAACACTACGCAATGCCTTCATATTTTTTCCATAAATATGTTTTTCCTTGACTGTATTACTGATAAACGCTGTGAAAATAGTCAGTTTACAGAAATGACAATGTGGTGTTTTAATTTAAAGGAAAAATCAAAGTGAAGTAGTCCTTTTTAAAAAAAAAAAAAAAAAAAGTCAAACAAATGTGCTCACTGATGAAGTAAGTGTGATGTCCTGAAGTAGTCCTTCACAGTTTTGTGAATCATCACACGGTGTGCCATAAAAAATAACATTGGTTAAACAAGGCTTTATAGTGAAGGGATTTGAACTGTGACTTGCTCTGCTTCCCAAAGTCAGGGTGAAGCCACGGACCATGTTCTGTGTTCCCATTCTCCAAGTCCCTTTGCTACGGGAAACAGCAACCCCCTATCAACCTAGCTATCAACCTTCACGATGAAAATGACATCTTTTGAAGATTTGGATAAGGTGCAATGAGGCACGCCTGCTCTGCTATGATATATGAATGATATCCAATCTTGCTGACTCAGATTTCAACCTTAATTGTCAGATCTACACATTTTGCACATTTCAAAATGCTTGTTATGTTCTTCTTAAAATTTAAAAAAAAAATAGGTCCCTTGTTGCTACTTGCTTCTCTCTTTTTTCCCTTTGCCAGACGTTGGTTGATTTTTAATTGAGTTGACTATAAAAGCCATGCAGCCTCTTGGCTTGTTCAATGCAACATTGTCCAGGTACTTTCACGCTGTGACTGGTTGCAACAGACAGGAAGCAAGCTAATGAGATCTGCTCTTTTACAATGCAAGGGCATTAGTAACAGCCACAATCACATTTCATGTGGCAAAATCAATCTATAATTTGTTCAGCTAAGTTGTATTCCTGCTTCTTTTGCTGACCTTTCAATGTGTGTGTAACTTCCCAGGGCATTGCCTGGGACTTGTAGACAGGGGGAGTTATTAAGTTGCAGCTGTATCAGCCTCTGTCACTCACCATAATAAATGTGAGGCATGCACATACAATCACACAGTCCATTAACCAGTCGAGTAAAAGCCTTGCACATTTTTGTACTCTTTTAAGTAAATATTTCTAATTTGGCTCATATGACCGATAACGTCTTAAAGCATATATTTTGAGTACAGGAGCGACACTGCACTGCTGCTGAAGGCTTCATTGTCTTCACTCCATGGTGGATGAGATGGTTATTCATTTCCAAAGAATAAATTATGGATTTTGTTAGATCAAATGTCCACAGCTGGCTGAATGTTTTTGCAAGCCTTCACAAGTGTTGCATGTAATCTGTTTTTATTATCTTATCTCTTCGATTTTCAAAAGTATTTCAGTTCATTCTGTGGTTTTTAAGTCCATCACACCTTGTGAGGATATTTAAGTTAGGCTTGAAATACAGACGTCATTGCTTCACTGCCTTTTCAGACTAAACAAATGCTGGATATTGATTTCTTCTTTCCATCTGAGTTCTTCCATTTTGCTGGTTGTTGAAGGTAATTATCTTTTCTTTTACTTTGAAAAGATTGAAAAGGCTTTGAATTGAAAAAGCCACAGCAAAGTTTTCTCAAATTGTGTCTCAAACTGCTGTAGTGCCATTTCGATTTCAAAACTTATCATAAATTACGTCTCTGTGTTTAGCTATTACAAAAAAAACCCTTCAACTTTTGATGACCTGGTTCATACCTTTTCATCCTATAATAGATAGACAGAACACCCAAAATCACAAATTTGTCTCTTGAGGGTTTTACAATCTGGTCCACATCCAAGTATGGATTGAAGGGCATCATCAGACAACCAGAATAGAATAAACTCTATCCCTGTAGGTGAAATTGAAAGGTGATCTAGATCTCCCAATGATTGCCATTTGTTATCTCGATAATCCTCATGTAGTGTTTCTAATTCCAAACAGACCAGTGGAGATTATACTTTGAGAACATGCCACTGCAATATATCGATGCACAGGACTTGCACACAAAACCCAGGGACGCTTATACTTATTTAGACATAATTTTCAGGACACTATTGAGGCTATTTATTGGTTCAAATCAGATGGAGGCTTAACCCAAATTCTAGTATTTTCTGTTTCCACTCCTGTTTCCAGTTTAGGCAGTGCTATTAATGGTGTGTTGAATGGAGACAGGGGGACTCGGATTTCTTGGCCACCTTCTATACTTTCATGCACTATTGAGGGGTCAGTAAAATGTAGCTGTACCTCTCGCAATAATGTATTTTGTTTTTACTGTTTCCTACCTTGCTGTGTTTGAACTTTTATTTGGTTCAGTGCAGTCCAATAAAATCTGAGCTAGTAAAAGCAGTTTTCTTCGCTAAAGCTATCCTGCTAAAAGTCCTTTTTTAGCTTATGAACTGAAAAATGTATTAAGCACATTATTGTTATGATTCATTTTTAGTATACATTTTTTTAAATAAAATATTCATTAGTTTTTTCTGTTTAATGTATCATACTAATGTAACATACTAAAAACAGCTGTTTTATAATCTGAGGGTCAAGCACTGCCAGGTGATTTATCCTGTTTTTCTCTTTCTTTTATCGGATCAATGAGCTTTTCGTTCTGTGTAAGAACTATGGCAGCTTCTTCAGTTGCAGTGAAGTGTTGTTGGGACAGTTGGTACAATGGGACATTTTAGTGAGGCTGTGGAAAGTTGAACCACAGATTTGTGCTGCTGATTATGATGCTGGTTTCTTGACTGGACCTACAAAAGTCTTTGTTCTTAGCTTTTTCCCCTTTTTTTTAATGATAATCGCTTGCAATTACAACCTGACGGATTCACTCCCAATGGCTGTTTGAGGCAGACCAAACCTTTCTGTGAAATTCAAAGGCACTGAGTAATCTCAACAATCTTGCTCATCTGTCAGGCCCAGGCAGCACTGGTGTTATCAACACCACCGTTCAAAAGCAAACTGTCAGATAACATTCTTGGTATAAAATGGATTACTTCGTCCTTGCGCATGTTTTTTTTCTCCCTTTTCCTTCAAATTAAATAGCTCTTTTGGAACAATTGAAGACACAACCCTAAACTTGACTATTAAATCTTGCAAATGTGTTTGTTGAAATCAGGATACCACCACACAGTAATGCAAATGTGTTTGTTGAAATCAGGATACCACCACATAGCAATGCTTAGCATTTTCACCTGGTGGCCTAAATCTAATGCAACAAGACTCTCCTTTAGTGTTCATCACCAAGCCTGTGTCCGGATGTGGCATGTACTGATTCAAGAGTATCTCATTGTGACTTGAGAGCAAACAGCAGCGCAGTTTAAATGTGAAGTAGTGTTTTCCCTCTACATAAGACCTCTCATGTAGACCCTGTCAAGTTCACTTGAAGTGCCGAATAATTGCGTGTGTTCCTTATCTTGGCAACCCTTTGACTCAATACAGACCATAATGTGGACTGGTCTTTTGCTGTTATGTTCCTCTTATCTGTATGCCATTTTAGTGCTTTTTTCTTACTACTACAATCCCGTAATCTTGAATATTTCAATTAAATAAGTTGTTTTTCATTATGATCAATTAAAAAAATAAATGTAGACCACTCCTTTGCACATTGTAACTAGCATCCCTTTATGTTCACTTAATTCCACAAAAAAACAATTTATACACTTAAAGCGGTGTAAAGGAATCATGTTGAGCCATAGCATTTTCAATTATACCTTAAGTAAATAATGGCTTGCTCAGTGATTTCTCCCTATTTCACAATGGCACATTGGCAGAAAATGAATAAGGACTTGGAGAGTTTTCGGAGGCATAAGTCGAAGCCCATTTCATGCCCATGCTCTTTCACTTTTCTTTCCCTCTTCACTCTACGCTTAATAACATTGAACCGATACATCCGAGGGCAAATGGACCTGTGGCATCAAAATTAATATCTTAATGGTATAAAGTTCTTGGCCCTTTGTGTCATGTTGTACAAATAGCACCATGTGGATGCAAATACCAGCCTTTTGAAAGATGGCCCAAATAGGCATTCCCCATCATAGTCATCTCAAGATAACTACAATCGTTATGGTTCATGTGGCGCTTTTCCTCAAGGCCTCAAAGCACCTTACATTATATGGAACAAATCACCTCATCCATCACTTAAGTGGAGCTTTTAGTCTTAATATTCTTGTGGGTACAATCATGGTTTGTAAAAAGCCTCCAGCACACACTGTGCCACAGCCAAACAATAGTTGTGATTTATCAGAAATTGATCGTAATGCCTAAACTTATCCTCCACACTGCTGTAATATTCCATTAGAAAACAACACATTCTTTTTTTTAATCACAACCCCAGGTATCAGTGTTGGATGTATCTCTGTATAATGACCACAGTGGGTGAGATGATGTCTTGCACTCTTTTGCCATTGTCTTCAACTCTGTGTCATTTAATGGTAAGCTTCAAGTGCCTCTTCTTGACTTAATCTTAATTTCTCTCCGTCTCTCTTCAGGACCCCTGAGCAATGCCCCAGTGTGGTGTCTCTTTTATCTGAGAGCTACAACCCTCATGTGCGTTGTGGAGCTGCCATGGCCCTGGGCATCTGCTGTGCTGGGACAGGCAACAAGGTGAGTGCCTCCCTCTTCATTTTTCTGTTACTCTCATGGTGTTGAATTGCTGTTAATGAAACTCAACACAGTGTTTCAAATTAAAAGCCGACCAGGAAGCATAGGAATTTTGCCCTCTGAACTGATTGTGGGTAGATACTAGAATGTAGTTACCAAACGCAGTTACAGAACAAAAACTGGCATGCTGTGCAGCACACAGATGGTTATTTGAACCCTGCTACAATGTGATGTAGTGAATAATTGAGGTAAAACGCAGCAATAATCTACTTTTATAATTCATTATACATGAAGATGTGACTCACCTTAAGTAAGGAGATGCAACCCTAACCCAAACCCTCTTTTAACCTAACCCTAAACTTAACCCTTCATAGCTAGCAAGCTGCTAACTTAAATGTTGACGCTTGTGCAATATGCCAGTTATGTTCGGTAACTACCTTCTAGCATCTACCCTGATTGTGGACTTTTAATGTGAAACATGCAACACTGTTTGACATAACATTGATATATCGAAAAGGGAGAAAAAGCTATAATAGTAATAGCCCGTTTCAATATAAAGGCATGGGTCACTCTTGGGTCAATCTCGGAACCCATTGGCTATCGGTCTGATGACCATTTAGCCTCTGGGGGCAATGGCCAATATTTCTGGGCGTCCAGTGTAGCCAGCGGATATGTGGACCAAGACTTCCTCTTCCATGCGCCGGTCATTGTTTATGATCCGATTAGCAACTTGAGACGCTAGAATGGAGTTGGAGTTTGAGAGATGACGTCTCTATAAACAGATATCTGCATATGAATGCAGACAAATAACAACAAAAGGTAATACAAATCTAAATCCACATGGACTGTTTACCTGCATGCAACCAAAGCCGGCTCAACGGAAACCAGAGCTTCTGCTACCAAAATCTGCTCCCATTACCTACAGATTCTACATTCATATGCAGAATGTGTTTATAGAGATTACTCTTTGGTTGATATAAATAAAGGCCTGGCAAATATTTGAGAATTTACAATGTCTCATTCTCCAGCTCCCATTAAACATACTATACACAAGGGTGAACAGTATTTACCAAACCGTACATCAAATTACAACACAAATGGACTCTGACCTGTTGCTTGTAATCCCAGTTCCAAGATGTAAATAATGAGTTCTTATCTAATGAGATGTCTGCACAAGAGCATCTGTGCTCATAACTGAAATTAATATTCCTCATCAGGCCGTGTACAAGAAAAGCTTAGATAGCAGTTTTTTCCACCACAAAGGCAGCATGGGCCCTGCTATCTTCATTTATCCTATGTGCTTTCTTTGTGCCTTGGCTTAACAAGTGCGTCACAGATGCAAACACTATCTATGCTGCACAAAGGGTTTTTCTTAAAGCAGCCAATTGATGGCTCCTTTTGTGAAGCTTATCTTAGATGAGCGAGTACAGACTCACTTTCTGTAGCCGCTGCAGACGAGAAAAGGTTACTTTTCTCTTGTCAGATTTAATGATGCTACCAGAACAAATGTTGCTTTGCCAAAATTAATTGTGTGTAATACTGTTGTTCAAAAGACATGCTGTTATTATCCTAAAATTATCTCACAAGACTGGCATCTTCTTTTGAACCTCATCTGCTTCAAGACAATTTTCAAATCATGCCACAGTTTGATCGATAGCCTCTAAGTACTTCAACTATTTCCTAATTACTGTATATAGTAATTAAAACATAACGTAAGCCCCCCCCCTTTTTTTTAACTTGTAATCTATCGACATTTGCTTTAATTTTCATGGAGGGTCAGCACTGAGCTCATAAACCGTGGAAAGTTCTTGGTAGATTTGCTGATAAAATGGTCCAAATTGGCACACAGTGACCAGGCTGTACCCTGTCATCGTGTTTGGGTTCACTGAAGTCCAAAAAGGAGAGTGAAGAAGACAGAAGTAGGGGGTGCTGCCAGTTCCTGAGTTGTCTAACTATGTGGGCTGATCAGTCTCAGGTGGCATAGCCGAAGCGAGAGTCATGGCTCATTGCATCCTGAGCCTTGAAGCACCAAAGTGAATGTTTTGGACCAGATCAGGCCAAGGCATGCTACAGAGCTGATCAGCTCCAAAGCTCCACTGCTTGGTTTTTCCAGAATAAGACCTCGAGCACATTAGGTCCTTAGTGAGAATAATGATGTTGTGGCAAGAGAAGTGGGTCACCTATTTAGAGGGAGCACATTCCTTTGCCATCATTTATACACCTTGGGCTTTGGATAGTTTTGCTTTGTACGTAAAAAAGAAGAAACTAGTCTGTTTGTTTATGCTGATTTTGTGCCATAATGAAAATCTTAAATATGGTTCAGCTTGTTTAGTGAATTGGATGGAAGCATTGTTCACCAAAAACCAACCACCATTTCAGAATACTGTGTCATATGATACACTTTTATAAATACGTATGAAAATGGAAATTATGTCGTGGAGCAGTGTGTTCTGCACATTTATTTACACAAGCTTCTAGCCAGTTTTTAGCAGCACTGAATTGAATCTAATTTAAAGTTCAACTCACGCTGAGGCACAAGCCTGAAGAAAACAGTCCACCACTGTGCGTGGATTAAGAGGATCTTAAGCAACCACATTATGTGTCGTCCTGCTCTGCTGATTGGGCCTGACAGTAAATACCCTCAATTAAACCCCTGACAACCTATCAGGAACAGGATGTGGTCGACTGGTGTTGGCTTTACACTCTGACTTATCATCTCGGTGCACGGCCGTCTCAGCCAGCTGCGCCGAGAGCACTGATGAAACATGGTTTATTTTACCTCCACTGTCATCATCCTAGTTTGTTTCTCTTTCCTCTGCGGAGCTGACGCCTCCCTCTGCGTCTGGTAGTGTGGGTTACAGCCATTACTGCTCAGCTGAGGACGGTGGAGACTTCAGAAATAAAAGGAGGAAAAAGGTGGCCCTCCCTCATTTTTACATTCACAGTGATCATGGAAGGAAACTGAAGAAGGCGGGGCTTGCCATAACTGTTATTCAGTTTTCCCGGGCAACCAGATATGGATGACACTAATCTCATTAATGTGTGTGGTCTGGTTGCCTCTGTTGATAATCCCATTTCCTGTATTCAACCAAACAAAAGTGTCCCTAATGCACTGATCTGCTCTGTTGGAAATGGCAAAATGTGTTTGGAGTGAAAAACATCAAAGTGTCAGTGTCCACGGCAGAATTAAAAGAGATCATTATTCCCTTTTTTTGTGAAGCTATACTAAACAAATAACCTCGCAAATGCCTGCTGAAAGTTAGTGTTAGCCAGTTCATCATTGTTACTTTTATTAAGCATTTTCAGCTTAGCCACCGGCTTCATCGTAAAATCCTCTTCATGTCCTCCTTGATGTGTTTGTGAGCGAAACAAATATTTGTGAAATTGCTTTTCTGCCATTGAAATGTAGGGATTGCACAGCACATCTATGACTTCCAATTTACAACATAAACATATGTTAACCATTCTGACAACTTTAGCAACCAAATGATAGTTTTCAGCCTGGCAACCAGTTCTAAAACTAGAAATTGCATTTTCTGCAGAAAATACGTTGTGAATGCTGAAACCTGACAGCTGAAGAATGTAGAAAAATGTTGAATACAAGTAGACTAATAGTTTAAAGAATTGGGTTTAAATAGTATGA
>JAOVVB010096613.1:0-13178 GCA_028570985.1 Heterobranchus longifilis | reverse complement strand
TTATTTATCAAAGAACAAAGCTCAATCTCTCCTAACCTAGTATACTGTGTTTGTGTTTGTCCATTATCAGACTATTTAGAAGAGCTGCACTGTCTGCCAGGTGTAAGCTTATAGTGCATGAAGAGGACAATGTGCCACAGGCTATGTAGCACTTTAGCATGACATACTTACCTTCGACTGAAGGGAGAACCGTGCGTCTCATAGCTAACACTAGTCCGAGTGGACACCCTAGCAGAAAACATTCAGAGACCTCGAAGTCAAAATGCCCGGGATTCAACAATGGACTGCTTCCACCAGGGCACAGGTCTATTCCATCTTGAAGTCTACACATACACACACACACACACACACACATACATACAGTACACACAATATTAATGGACGTACTGTACAATCTGCTCTATCTAAAGAATGTGTTTATGGCTTGGAAATCTCTAAATGACAATTAAAAATGGTAATAACATAATAAATAGAATTTGCAGAAAGATCATCAAATTTACTGAAGATACTAATAAAAAGTAACAGGGTGTGTGCATGAAACAGGCATTAAACCTGAACAAAATCAAGGCAAATCCTTTAGTCTATATCATCCATAATACATGGGGCATTCAGTGGTAATTGGGAGTTTTGATTGTGCATAGTAACAGAACATAGTTATGAAAGTAAAAACTTTCATCTTTCAACAATCTTTATAATCCCCTGCTATACTGAGGTACTTATACCAGCTTTTCACTCCTGCTTGGATAACATCAAGATAGAAAGATTTCTCAGTACGCTGAAACCATGATCAAACTGCCTGGTTCACTCCTGAAACCCTGGCCTCCATGGAACTGCTTTAATGACACAAACATGTGGAAATCACTTGGAGCCAGGAGGTCAGGACTGTAAGGGGGATATGGCAATAACTTCCAGCCAAGTTCCTGTACTGTGCATATAGTTTTCGAGAATAATTTTGTGTACAGTTGCCACACAGAGATGTGTCTCTTCCACAAGTTAGTGACAAGTCATCTATCAATTTTCAAGAATTAGGTGTTTTACCCACTGAACATTATTTGTCCTTCTTAAAAACATTTGCACCGTTCAAATGTTACACTGCGGCTAATAATCTCATCACAATACTGCGCTTGAAGTTTTCTGTAAAAGTCCATTGTTCTTATACCTCCATTCGCAAGAAATTTCATCTTAAGTGCCTGATTGAATTGAACGGCCCTTGTATTAAGTGACTACGTCATCATTCTGGACAATTAAATATGTGGACATAGAATCACTGACCTCTGCTCTTCCAGAGGTGGACTGTAAGATGGAGAGTTCATGTACTAAAAATGTCCATTTATAGAATTTATATTAAAAACTGAATAGCACAAAAATATCGTAATAAAATATTAAGTTTTTCAAAATCCTTCATGGTGACGTCTCTATATACAGTTTTGGAAGATGGTTTCAGAAATCGATGGCTAACCCAACCCTAAGTGCCTTTTCCACATTCCTGACTTTTGGCCAAACTGTCCCGAATTGAAATACTTCATTCATCTTCTATATGGATTGTATAAGATGTACTCAATGTACTGTGACAAAGATGTACTGTGGCAAACTTACAGTATGTTGAACTGTCAAGAAATATCTAAGAACTGGCATGATTTACCTCCTTTCTGTAACAAAGTAGCTACTACGCTTCACGATTTGTTATAAATTGTTAAGACCTGCTATGATTTCTCACAACTTAATCACAACCTAAATACCCATGTTCATACCCATGTTTTGAATGCCTATGACAAACAAAGCTCAAACCTGCAGCGCACTTACATACTGAATGTCACCATATGAACAGTGTAGTATTTATTAGTGAATATTATTTAGTAGTTTAGTGCGCAGAGCAGGAAGTGTATGGTAAAAAATACAAATAATCCCATATGCACCAGAAACCTTATATTTACATTAACACATGTCCCTTTAGGGACAATTTTGCAACATTCCACTATCAAGAAGTACAAGGAATCCCCAAGTGCAAATTGTTCTATGTCATAGAACATCCTACGGATCTGTGGGAAATTTCGAAACAGAGGTTAATGCAGCTACTGCACTGTATGTTCATACTGGCACAGATAGTATAAGGGGCAGTAGGAGGCAGATGGGCCACATAATGGCACGGTGAAGGACACTGACACATTCAATAAAACCATGGCCAGGTGTCAGCTACACACATATGCGCATGTTTTTCAGGTTAAATCGATGTATGCAATTGATGATAATGCTAGATAAAATTTTTTTAGAAAATGTTTCTATTATTAATTTTTTTTTATGTATAATGATAATAATAATATATACTAATATAAAATGTATAAATGTTTTATTATTAGCATGTATTTCCTTAGTTATGATAAGATTGTGCGATAATTCTGTTTGCAGAGCTTACTTGCTGAGAACTGGATGTTGCTGGCTCTTGGAGGATTCAATAGCACACGAGTCACTCTGTTTGCGGACGAGCCGTTTCCTCCTCACATGAGTCCCATCAGGCGCTGAGATGTCAGTATTGCTTTTGCTGAGGCGCTTACTGGAGCGTAGACCCATTTTAGTTTCTTCTAGAAACCCTGGATTATCCTTTGTTGGACGGGAGTATATGATACAAAGAATCATTTTTACAACTTTTACCTAAAATACAAAATCCTATTCATTTTAAATGGTGGAATGTATTGTATTTTAAAAGCACTGTAATACAGTCAGTAACAGACTCATATTAAGATAAGATACTTCCAAGTATCTGAGGTAATGGACAGAAAAGAGGTGAGTGAGAAAAACCAGAAGTAAAACCAGGATCCAGCCTTAAGCTACATACCCTTAGGCTTTCCATACTGTTGCGTCTCCCTCTGAGACTAGGATTATCATTTTGTGGACTGTTGCTGAAACAGAGAGCATCAAAACATAGCACGCCACCTACACAGTCACCCAACAGACACACCTGGTAAACAGCACACATACACGTGCACACACACACAAACACAAACACTCAAGTCAGAACCTACAGCAAAAGCAGTGTGCTGTGGAACAAAGCTCCACAGTAGGAGATCTTAATGATGGTCACAGCTCAATAAGAATCTCAATGCATTTAACTGTGAAAAGAACAAATACAAAGGACATTTCCACTAGAAATCACTTGTGCATTGAAAATTAAAAATCATGTATTACTGCAATTATCATGTAGTCCAATAGACCAGGACAAATGGGCAGAGTGAGTCCTCTCCCACTGTGGAATGACTCATCTGTGATGACTCACATTCCCCACCACATTCCCTCATTACTATAGTGATGAAGGTTGCCTTTTACAGCTGTTCTGTTCTAAGATCAGCTTAGAACGGCTTCAGTACTAAAGATCTAAATGAGCTATTATAAAACATATATAAAAAAGTATTTGCCTCCTTTCTTATTTATTTTTTATTTTTTATTTGTCACTTGATCATCAAACACATTTTATTATTACACAAAGATAACCAGAGTAAATACAAAATGTAGTTTTTAAAAGACTCTTTCATTTATTATTGTATAAAAAAGAAAAACAAAGTAACTGTCGTATCAGTCTGGAAAGTGTTACAAAGCCATTTCTAAGGCTTTGGGACTCTAGCCAAATATAGTAAGAGCCATTATCCACAAATGGAGAAAACTTGGAACAGTGGTAAATCTTTCTAGAAGTGGCTTGATTACCAAAATGACTCCAAGAGCTCATAAAAGAACCCAAAACAATATCACAAGCCTCACTTGCCTGGAAAGCCAGTGTTCATGATTTAACAATAAGAAAGAGACCGGGGAAAAATGACATCAATGAGAAACTACCAAGGTGAAAGCCACTGCCGACCATGAATTACGTAAAAGGCTCATCTCACATACAGTTTTTGCGTCCCGTTTAACTTAAACGGTGTTTCATTAAAAATCATCATACAAACAGTCATACAAGTTGGCAATAGTGTAATGGTTTGGGGCTGGACGACTTCCATAATTGATGGAACTATGAATTAGACAGAGTGAGCCAAAATTTCTCCACAGTGATGTGAAAGACTCATTGCCAGACAATTGACTGCAGTTGGCACAACCAGTTATTAGGTTTAGGGGGCTATGATCAGAATCATTTAAGTGTGAAAAATATGCAATAAATAAATCATTATGGGGACAAATACTTTTTCACGACACTGCACTGTATAATAAAAGCTAGTAAAATCAAATAATATATTTCTTAAAATTCTGAAAAACCCAAGTCCATTTTTTGATTCACAGCAGACCAACCTGGCCAGTAAAGCCTTGCCCTTCAGGAGACTGCAGGAAACTATGGTAGACCTGGTTGGCTTGGGTGATAACTATTGCTACAGCATCCTGGTAGTGTGGTGCTGCAATAGCAAGAAGGGGAAGTGCTGCTAATGGAAGGTGATCCACACTGCTTGACACACAGCTTTCGTCATAACTGTAAGGGTTCAAGCTGAAACAAAACAAAGTAAGTTGTTACAACTCTTGCAAATGCAACATGGATCATGAGATGCTAGCCTTTCACTAATACAGCTATTTTTATACAGCTTCTAAAGGGATGAAAGAAATCAAATGTATTTCCTACATGAAAAAAATGGATGAGAAAGAAGATGGAGAGATGATGTTGGAAACAGGGAGTGGTGTGCCCCATGCTCAAGCCCTTTATGCCATATAAAGTCATGTAAAACCCATAGCATAAAGCTTGTTTTTCTCCCTCTCTCTCTTTTTCTCCCATACATACTCATAGACACACACTCAATATTCCCTAATATAAATCCTTCCAATTTAGATAATGTTCATTCAAAATCATATCTCTTGATGCTCCTTTAAGAATGGTTAGTTTAATGACATTCCAAAATATGACATTCCAAACATGAAAGCCTCTGTATGTACTGTCACTGCATATTAACTATTATTACATAAAATTACTGATTTTTTTTTAACATGCTTTGGCAAAACATCTTGAGTCCTGGATAAATGTAAACTATAGTCACACCATGAAACAACTCTGCTCCTGTCACTGTTTGTAACACCAGGCAATCAATCACTGAGCATGACAATCACAAAATTGGAAGAAAATGCACCACTCAAGACAAAATTTTTAAATAATTTTTAAACAAGATTTCAGACTCCCTTGTTTAAGTCAAGTCAGGAAAACATGCAAATCAAGTGTTATTAAATTCCAACTTTACTTGAGAACTTGAGTTCTGATTGTTACTTCCAAATTCTTCATTTTTGTATTGCATTCCCATATGGTTTTAATGTATGTACTGTATGTTTTATATCTCATGGTTTGCCCGACTTAATAAGTGATTTAAGGCATGTGATCTTAAGTACACCTTAGCTCCGAAAGGTTAAATATAACCCTTTTATGTGTCTTTTATGCGCGCACGCATATGCGCGGGTACTGTACATACATGCAGGTTGGATTTAATCATTAAATTTACTGATTCAGTCATTTATTTAGTGTGTATTATAGCATACTATTTGGTAGTTTAAGCACAGGGTTGAATTTTGCCATTTTAGCCATGAATTAAGTATATAGAGCATGCTGTTTATCAAAGATTTTTATGAGCGCTTCATTAGTGACTGCTCAAAAATGTTCAGATCGCATGAAAAAAGGAAAGTCTGGAAACCATCTGCAAACCTCTGCACCAGTTTGGGGTGATATACTGGAACATTGGAACATCTTACTCCTTGGTGTCACATCTCTTAGGAAGTGGATTCACAAATTTGAAACCTCAAGATGCCAGTTTTCCATAATTGGGAGCCAAGGGAACAACTTATCTGAGCTCTCTGGGTGGGAGGCATGGAATTCTCTCTCCCCAACAATTACAGCAACACTAGCCAATTGCAGGCCTCTACAGGTGTCATGTACAGTATGTGGAAAAAGGCATGCTGCCCTGTGACACAGCATAAGTAGAGGCTGAGATGCATTTTGCTGACTTTACATTCCTTAAAGGAAGTACAGTACAGTATGTGTCAGCCTTTCTATCGCCAATTGGTAGATGTTTGACTGGAGAGCTGGCTAAAGGATGGGAATTAGCAACTGACCAAAGTGAGGAAATTTGAACCTTGAACTTTTAAGTGGTGCATAAAGGTAAATAGTACATTCTTGGGAAAACAAATGATCCATTTTCTCAACATTAAGTGGTGGGACACAAGCAAAGTACAGATGATATTCTACCAACAAAATATTCTACAAAGGCCTTCTTTTCTAAAAATCACTGACAAGAAATCAACCAAATCCTCAAGATATCATTGTTGAAAGCATGCACAAGATCACATTTAAATTAAGTTAAATCACATTTGTCAAGACAAATCAAGAATTTGTAAATAAAAATAAAAAAACCTCAGCAAAGGGTACTATTATACAGGCCAGGTATTCACAGATGAACAACATGGGTTACCCTTCAGTCCATTTTAAGACTAGAAAACAAGACAAGAAGACAAAACACCTTTATCAGCTAAGACTTCAAGATGACAAAGAAACAATGCACTCACATGAAATGCATTCGAAATGCCTTAGTCAATTTCATTTTATGAGGAACTATCAGTCAGAGGCTTGTGATAATGCTGTAGCTGCTGAGCTCCTCTTAGAGGGGTGGCAGATCAGATTTATAAAGTCCACAGACTTTTAGTGAGATAACAAGAGCTGTGTGAAAACAGAACAATGACAAGTCATCAGGGCTAGATACCTTTCAGCACAAGAATTAATTTAAATTCTCAGGAGATATTGGGTTATTTTTGGCATCCTGTATATATATTGATTTTAAAATATTAAGTGTCAGCCTTGATTTGTGGTCAGTGTTGCATACACTTATCATGAACATGAATTTCATAGAAAAGACAAAATAGTTTCAACCATGTATAATATGATTTGAGGTGATGCTGATAAATTCTAAGGTAGTCTTCCCCCTCAACTTTCCTGTGTCCATATGGTCAGCTGCAAACTGTAAGTTGAGCACAAAGGTGTCAGGTTTGGAGCAGGGGCTGTTTGTTGTATAGCAGCCTTTCAGTCCATGGCGATGTAAAACTTGCTTGACTATAGACAGTCTGGTGTTCTATTTAAAGACGTATGTTGAACAATAATTCCAGTTCAAGAAAATCGCAGTATTGATGTGACATTCATGTTCATGATAAGTGTATGTAAACTTCTGACCACAACTGTATGTCAACAACAAAACATGAAGGCTTAGATCCAATGCATCTCTAAATGAGCCTTAAAAAAATTATAACTTGTACATCATCACAGTTACACCCTAAAAAGAAACAATTTTATAGGTTGTGATGTGAGCCTAATTCTTCCTTTGCTCCTTTTGATAGATCAGGGTCTCCCTGGTTCAAATGGAATGGCGCCTTTGATCACCGCATTGAGGACCACTCCAAGCACATTGCTGGAGCTCATGCAGCACTTGCGGTACCTCCAAGCAGAGCCAGATTTTATGACCCTGCCACTGAAGAGGAAAAGGCCACCATTTGCACCACGTCAAGGCTTCCATTTGCAGCCAGACGAGAAGTGTCAGGGAGATACCTGGCTGCCATCGCACCAATGAGAGCAGGAAGGGGCTGGTTCGGACGATCAAAGAGAGGTGCTGTTCGTGGAAGCTCACATGAGCCACTGCCCATACGGGCCCAACTCAGGGCCAACAGTACAATGAAATGCTTAGGACGAGAAGAGCCAGTCAACTTGTATATGTGAGTGTGTGTGTAAATATGTGTATATGCACTGTATGTATGTATGTATGAAGTTATATGCATATGCATAAGTGCGTGTGTGTGTGTGTTTGTGTGTGTGTGTGTGTGTGTTATTGCACATGGTCACATACTGGACATTAAACCTACACATGATTTACATTAAGTTTGTATTGCACAATGTTGATAAATAAATTTAAAGGTGACCTAGTGCAGCCATTACTTTAAAACAAGGATTTTAGTGCCTGAAGCTTTCTTAGTGCTATATCTTTAAAAAAGGTTTTTAGTGTCTGGAACGTTGGGTGTTATGTAATTATTACATCACTCAGCTATCCATTCGAGTTAAGAATCCTAATAGCCTGGTGCTAAAAACTATCCTTCAGTCTCCTGGTGTGTGCGGACAGGCTCCTGTACCGCCTGCCAGATGGCAACAGAGAGAAAAGTCTGCCGGTCGGGGTGGTTGTGGTCGTGGATGATCCTATGTGCTTTCTGCAGGCATCGTCTTTGATGTATCTCCTGGATGGACGGGAGCGTGCTTCCAGTGATGCTCCGTGCCGTTTCCACCACTTTTTGCAGTGCTTTCCGGCTTTGGCTGGGATAATTTCCATACCACACTGTGATACATCCCGTCAGCAAGTTTATGAGGGTGCTGGCCATCATGCCAAACATCCTCAGCCTCCTCAGGAAATAGAGCCGCTGGCGAGCTTTCTTTACCACAGTGTCAGTGTGTTGTCCAGGAAAAGTCATTTGTGATGTTGACGCCAAGGAATTTGAAGTTGTTCACTCTATCAACCTCGGTGCCATCGATGTAGATGGGGGAGTGTCCAACCCCCTGCCTCCTATAGTCCACTATTATCTCCTTTGTTTTGGTGATGTTCAGAAGATTATAGTCCTTGCACCATCTGGCTAGTGCCCTGACCTCTTCTTTGTTCTTATCCTGATCTGTGATGAGACCCAGAATGGTCGTGTCGTCCGCAAACTTGTAGATGTAATTGGAGCTATGATTAGCAGTAGAGTCATATGTAAACAGAGAGTACAAGAGAGAGCTGAGAACACACCCCTGTGGTGCACCTGTACTGAGGGTTATTGATGATGTGGCTACCGATTTTTACCACCTGTGTCCTGGATTGGAATTTCCTACATTCTACCCAAGCCTCCAACAACAAACTGGACTCCATATTAACTTGAAGACACATCTGTTATATTGAACTTCCAGCCACCTAACACACAGTAAGACTGCCAAACAGTTCTTACTATCCATTATCACCCAAATGAGGATGGGTTCCCTTTTGAGTTTGGTTCCTCTCAAGGTTTCTTCCTATTGCCATCGCAGGGAGCTTTTCCTTGCTATCATCACCCTCGGCTTGCTCATTAGGGACAATCTGTCTCTGATGGGTCTCATTTATTATTATTATTATTATTATAATAATATATCGTTGTGTATGTATAGTTTTGTGCTTAAACAATACACACATACAGTGCTTTGATTGGTCTTGATTGCTAGCACTTTTAGCCACAGGAACTCTTGAAAGACAGTTTGCTGGCAATTTCCAGTCAACTATGAGTCAAATAATTACATGTCAGTATTCATGTCACTCACAATGCACTGTATTACATTTCTGAACCCAGCAGCAGAAAATGACGAATTTATAAGTTATCATAGTGTTTCTGGGTGCAATGGAATGCACTTATGTATTCATAAAACTCTTTGTTTTTATTTATTAGAAAAACTACATGTAAATTTGACATGATTTCTCTTTTGCTTTTTTGTACAACTTCAACATCATAACTTCAGTGTCAATAAGGTTCATCTTCTTAAAAATGCAACATGTTATTTGTAACAGAGAGACCCTTGAGCAAGCTATTTTTTTTATTCTTAAGAAAAGTTGTTTATAAAATAAAGCAAATAGGTCTTGGACAAGCACAAGTACTCAGAATGTGAATTTTATCATGCCTATTACATACAACTGTGCTTTAGTTCTTATGCACAAATGTAGAACTTCTATTCTATGCATGCTGTGCTTGAGATCTCACCATTTAGTCACTCAGCACCACTAAGCAGGACACATTATATATTTATTCTGTGTATATTGAAGTTGTACAATTAAGTAATTATGTAAGCAGCTTATCGTTGAGGTACTGAATCACCCTGGCACTGTTATACATTGCTGAAAGAAATATATGTCACTTGCTTTCTAAGGATATAGACAACATGTACTGTATATACTGAAACAGGGCTCCATAATGACACCTACATAATATGCTGATTTCTAACCAGATGCCCAAATTATTTACTGCAGTGACTTTTTCCCTACAGGACCTCATTATCCTATGACTGCACATCCGCAGCCTGTAAAGATTGCTGAACTGGAAAGACTAATGAGAAAATGGTGACTAATGAGAAAACCAAAGTATTGTGCTTAAATTTACTTTGTTTTTACACTCCTACGATTACTGATTATTATTGTTTGTATAATTTTGAGGAAAATAGTGAATTTAGTCCATTTTGGTATAAGACTGTAACAGAGCAAAATGTGGAAAAAGCACTGTGAATACTTTCCGGATGCACTGTACATAGAGCCTGACTTCTTATCTTTTATTGATTGCTTGAAAAGTGCTCATTACAACAGAGACTTTGACACCTGATTCCTGTGGTGCATTATAATATATACACCCATTAAAATATAATATATATATTTTCTTTTCCTGAAGTGTATACATGTTTTGGCTAATTATGTGTGTGTGTGTGTGTGTGTGTGTGTGTGTGTGTGTGTGTGTGTGTGTGTATACCCAAAAAAATGTATACACTTCAGGATAAGAAAATATAATATACATATGAGCATAAATATTAGATCTCTTACATCTAAAGCGCTTAATGTTAATGAAACTATCACGGATCAGGAGATATACTGTGTTTAACAGAAACCTGGATTAAACAGAACAAGTATGTAGCTTTAAATAAAGCTAGTCCTCCTGGACACAGCTACATACACCAACCTTGGCTAACTGGTAGAGGAGGATGCATCGCAGTTATTAACAAGGATAATCCGACTATTCTACAAAAACACAGACACAAATTTAATGCATTTGTAGTTCTCTATAGTAACATAAGTGTAGCTACAAATATTAAATCTTAGTCAATCCAGCTAATTATTATTTACAGACCCCCAGGGCCATACTCTAAATTTCTCTGTGAATTTGCCGATTTCCTCTCAAACCTGGTAGTTTTTGTAGACAAATGCTGGAGACTTTAATATTCAATTTGAGAATTCAGAAGACCCCCTGAGAACAACATTTATGTCCATACTGTACTCGGTGGGAGTAAATCAGTGTGTAGTAGGACCCACTCATAAATCAAGTCACACTTTAGATTTATTAATATCCTTCAGATTAAGTATAAAAAATATAATCACAATTCCACAGTCTATAGTTCTCAGATCATCATCTTGTTTCGTTTAAAAACGCGTCGTAGTAATAATGTATGCACAGCGCTGTGCTACCACATTAAACGTACATTCAAGATCAACTACCACACAGAGGTTTATCAATAATCTCCAAAAGTTTTCAACTATTATTGGATCACTCCACAGAACTCGATCAGGCGACTACATATTTATAGTCAGCAATCTGTTATACCTTAGATAATGTAGATCCACTTAAAAGAAAATAATTAGAGATAAGAAACTCGCTCCTTGGTATAATGACCACATGCGCACTTTAAAACAAACCGCTCAAAGATTAAGATGTACTGTAAATGGCATCAAACTAAAATGTTAGTATTTCAAACTGCATGGAAGGAGATCCTGCTGAACTATAAAAAAGCTCTTAGTGTTGCTACAGTAGATCTATGTACCTCTTCACTCTATTTGTACCTCTATTTATAGAAAATTACAAAAAATAATCCTAGATTTTTATTTAATACTGTAGCAAAACTACCTATTTATAAGAAATCTCCACAACAACATACAGTAATGAGGACTTTATGAACTTTTTCAATAACAAAATCATAAATATTAGGCAAAAAGTTAAGGCTTTAAAACCAGACAATTTATTTGATGCAGATGATAAACTAACCATATCAGAACAGAACCTAGAATACTTTACTCCCCATGAAGAGAATGAACTAATTTCACTCATCTCTTCTGCAATTAGATGCAATACCGACACATTTCTTAAGCAGATAGTACCAGCAATAACGGAAGCCCGGTTGAAAATAATTCTTCACTCAGCAGTGGGTATGTTCCAAAATCTTTTAAATTAGTAGTTATTAAATCACTAATTAAGAAACCTGACCTCGACCCCTGTCAGCTGTTTAACTACAGGCCGATATCAAATCTCCCCTTTATTTCTAAAATTCTGGATAGTAGCGCAGCAGCTACAGTATGTTCATATCTACATAGAAATAGCATACATGAACTGTATCAGTCTGGATTTGGGACTCACTGCAGCTTTTGACACCATTGATCATAGTATTCTCCTTTACAGATTAGAAAATCTAGTAGGAATTAAGGGAATAGCCCACTCCTGGCTCAGATCCTATTTGACTGATTGTTATCAGTGAGTAGATTTAAATGGTGACTATTCTGCATGTTCTCGAGTAGAGTTTGGTGTTCCACAGGGTTTGGTTTTAGGCCCATTGCCTTTTTCTCTTTACATGCTTCCTCTGGGCAATATAATTAGTAACCTTCATATTAGTTTTTACTGTTATGCTGATGACACACAGTTATATGTCTCAGCAAATGAGAAAAACAAGCTTAATAAAGTCATAAGAAACCGAAAGTTAATTAACTTCCTGCTTAATACTGACAAGACAGAAGTTCTAGTTATAGGACCACATTCAGCTAGAAGTAAGCATAGAGGTAACTTTAGATGGCCTTTCTTTTCAATCAAGTGCAACAGTGAAAGACCTAGGTGTGATTATAGATTCCAGTCTTTCATTTAAAGCACATATCAGTAATATTACCAGGATCACATATTTTATTCTCAGAAATATTGCCAAGATAAGGAATATATTGTCACTAAACAATGCAGAAAAAATACTTCATCACCTCTAGGTTGGACTGTTGTAATGCCTTACAGTAGTTGTTTAACTAGGTGCATAAACAAGCTTCAGTTAGTTCAGAATGCAGCAGCGAGAGTCCTCACTAGAACCAGAAGATACAAGCACATCACTCCTATCTTATCCACACTGCACTGGCTCCCAGTGAAATTTTGCATCGATTTTAAAATACTACTTTTGACCTATAAAGCACTAAATGGTCTCGCGCCACAGTACCTTAGTGAACTGCTAGTGGCTTATGATATACCCCGCCTACATCGATCAAAGGATGCAGGCTGCTTGTCAGTACTGCGTGTTATGAAAACTACAGCAGGGGGCAAAGCTTTTTCTTACAAAGCCTGAAAGTCATGGAATAGACTTCAAATTAATGTTCAGGATTCAAACACAGTCTCAGTGTTTAAAAGATTTTTAGCCT
>JAOVVB010096592.1:0-13178 GCA_028570985.1 Heterobranchus longifilis | reverse complement strand
AATAATTACAAGTATCTCTTGTATACTGTGCATTAATATAATGCGTGTGATCTACAATAACCAGATTCTTTGATACATACCAAAAATACTCAAACTAAACTATATTTAGAAAGCAGAGTAATTACCCAATCTGTCCGAGGTCTATTAAAACTAAATCCTTCTCGAGGAGGACCACCACAGCATAAGGCTCCTGAAAGTCTGGCAGAAGAACCAAAACAGCACATTAACAGTAACGTAACGTAACAACATTAACAGTGACGGAGCAAAACAGATTCAGAGACAGATGAACAAAAGCTGTCCGGAGCAGAGTGCAGCAGCGGCGGCTCACCATTTGGATACGGAGTTTCACACAGCGTTAGGAAATCTACGATGGGGTAGTCCATCTCCAGGACGGCAGTGCTCTTTCCGTGCATCACAGTCAGACAGGCTCTCCTCCCCACTGTATCGTAAGACAGACCTCCGGACAGGACCATGAATGGGTCCCTGAGTTCAGGAAAAACACACACACAAACATTTTAATTGCTTATTCAATAAATGTTTGTTGTGAAAAGCTACGAGGTCTAATCAGTGGTAAATGGCTGAAGAGGGACGCAACATTTTTACTGCTTTCTCTGGAGATACTTTGCCCCCATTTCAAGCGCACTTATGATGGGAGGAGCCTACTTTTTAATTATAATGACACCTATATTAATCCCTGTCCTGAGAAAGAAAAAAGTAAGGGATAATTAGATCAGCTTCAGTGAAATAGTTAATTTTTTATGACATGTTTTTATAGGAATGTTTTGTTTTTTATGACCTTGACGTAACAAGCCCTTCACATAATGATGATTGTGTTAACAGTGATCACAACATAATTAACATGTGACCTCAGTGGAACAACAAATCATTTGTCATAATCACAAAAATAATTTATTATAATGATCACAACGAAACAAAGCCTGTGAGAACACAGATAGAGCTGGGCAATAAATAATCGATTATATGAATGAATTCTAATTTATGGTTTAGGTCGATGTTTAAAAATGGAAATCGATTTTCACTTTAACTTGGATAATTATGGAATGGAAGCTCCTGACCCCCTGACCCCCGGACACACACATCCGATCAGTGTTTTTTCTTCAGGGATAAAAAAAAAAAAAAGTTTGGTGAAAGCTGGGTTTTCACTTTTGTAATCCCAATAAGGAAATGTGTCTTTGTTTGTTTGCTTTTGTTAATCATTTTTATCGTTAAAATAAAAACAAAATGTATTTGAATAATTCCTTTGTCTTTTGTAGTTTGTTTTTAAGAAGAAAAAAAAAAAATCGATTAAAATCATGAATCGAATGTGGAGTGAAAAAAAATCTTTTTTAAGATTTAATTTTTAGGCCATAGTGCCCAGCCCTAAAGGGTAATTACACAGCAGAAGGACACCGTCAATGACTGGTCTGTTGTGATAGAATAACAGGAAAGGCCACTTTCAGAGTCCAGGATATGGATTCAAAGTAGAGTCGGTAAAGACACAGGATGGGTGGGGACTCGCTGCCAGCACACTTACCCAGCTCTTGTTGTTTTGTACTCCACCTTCAGGATAGGCTTGCATGGTTCTGGCTTTTTTCCATCCTTAGGCTGCTTTCCTAAAAAATGCATTTCATTTGCATAAGTACATATAATGTACTTAATGCTCCTGTACACATATGGACATACGGCCACCGTCCATCTGTTTTTGCACAAGTCACACCTCTGAAATTGGACGGACTTTGAGTTACAATATGTGCTTTTAAAGACATAGGTGGCCTCTATTCAATATGTGTGCACGTATATAAACAATAAAACTGTGTGTATACAGGGTTGGTACCATGTGGTGTGATGATCTGTGCGGCCTTGGCTGGGGCTCGTATATTCCATGTGGTCAGCGTGCCATCAGAGTGGCTGCACACAAACTGTTTACCCTCGTGGTGCCAGGCCACCGAGTGGATCGCCTGAAACACACAGCAGCACATCGTTAGGAGGGTGATAAATAAAGTACAGGCACGTTTTACAGCTGTGCAACAATAGATTAGAAACATTGTAGAAGCTCTGTGTGCAACCTGTTTAAAGGATTAGGCTTATTGTCAACAAATCCCATGACAAGACCTAAACCAACAGTCGGTCTCTCAAAACTTTCTGACTTGCCCAGCCTGTCTGTCAGCTCCACGCCCATTCCTCTTAGTCTTAGAATGTGGATCAGAAAATTATACTTGATCTGTAAAAGTTGAGCACTGTAGTCTTTAGAAAAAGTGACTCAATTAAATTTAATTTCAATTCTATTTTATTTAGTGTCATATCATAACAAAAGTTATCTCAGACAATTTTCGGAGTACACAGGATACAGGATTAAAAAGTGTATTTGTTAAATTAAATTAAATAGTGTATTTGTTAAATTAAATTAAACAGTGTATTTGTTGGGGAGTAGTTTCAGATCTGGAACAAAACAGCAGAATTTGAAAGCCCTCCTCCTGCAGCGCTCCCCTCTGTATGAGTACTAGTCATTCATTTCAATCATCACGATCGTGATCCTGATGAGCAATTATATAAGAATTACCATCCTGTTTTCTTTGCAGACTTTGCTTGTAAAGCCCTTTGAGATGACAGACTGTGATTTGAGGCTCTCACTACATGAACTTGAATTAGCTGCAGCCGTGAGCCTTTGGCTACGGCTGGCAGAAGGCTAATCTGTTTTAATGTGTTTATTATCAGACTCTTACTTTTGATAAGCCTGTCTTCTTTTTTTTAGTTGCTTTGCAGTGTATACAGTTGTTGCCAATGCTGGAATAGCAACTTTTTCTGCAGGATTTTCCTCCATTGAATCAGGCTTTCACCATCTGAAGGGACGTGCGTCTGTATTTATAGAACAGCCAATGGGAACGCTCACTCTCCTGTCACAGGCTAGATTTTCTAAAGCCTGAAAACAGCTAAGAGGAGGTGCAGACATCAGAAAACTTGAATTACAATATGATGAAAGATTATTTGGGATTTTTTTTCCAAATTAAACAAAATGCCTACCCCAGCTTTAATATACTTGGTGCACTAGCAAGTATGTTTGGCAGCAGGATGTTGGATCGGCTCAAAATGAACCACAGTGTGTGTGTTAATCAAATAAAGGAGCATGTGCATTACTCAGTGCAACGTGTGGCTCATTGACCTGTTTTTAATAGTTTTTGGACAACAATGGGGCTCTGTGGCACAGAGGAATACAATATATCAGACTTTGCCTACAAAGGAAATGCCTGTTTGTAGGAACAGTCCAGTGTTGGTTTTGGTCTTTTCATGGGATTTCATGGGATTACAATCAAAAAAAAAAAAAAGACCTATCCTTTAAGAGTGCCAAGGTGCATTTTGATGCTTCTTGAAAACACAAAAGGAACTTGATTTGAAGTATTTGCACAATAATCTAGACAATTGTTTCATTTTACTTTATTTGATCCACTGGATCCTAATCCCAGTCTGTATAGTACATGAATGACAAACATAGCTTTTCCTTTACAATGAAAAACTCAATCGTCAAACAAAAGTCACCTAATATGGAAGCTCCTGAGACAAAATCTCAAAGCTGTTTGCTGTTTGATCACGTGTGATGGAAGTGATAGATGATGCAAAACCTAACTAGACCAAACGTGTTGCTGGGACAACAGTGAGAAAACCATGGACAAACTAACTAGTACCCTCACACAAGAATTGAGTGGAAAAAAAACAATGCCTTACCTCATCATAATTGTAGCGGTAGTCAGCTTTTTTGCACTTCAAATCCCACAACACGACTACCCCACATTCAAATCCAATCAGAAGCTGCAAATAACAAGAGAAGCAAATCACAGCTCAGCGGATTACTGTGAAACCACATTCTGCACATGTTAACACGCCTGTACCATCACTGTCTGTGACGCTCCAAAGATCGGACACAATTGGAAATCGATTGAAATGAGATGTCATCAAGCAGAATCTGCGATTTAAATAAATTATTTAAATTTGACCATATGGCCTTCAGTGTGGTACATTCCAAAAAAAATATGACGGTTATATCACACTTGATACCATGGAGCATATCTTTTTAAAGAATTTGAAAATGAAGACAGTTGTCAGGGCATAAAACCAACAAGCTGTTGATCTTTACAAATGAAGACTCGATGATCTAACAATGGCATAGTCTTCAGTGCATCATGACACCCCCAACTTTAACAATACTTTATTTTACTTAGAATTTGTCAATCATTTTCTAGGACTTTTTCTGGAAAGGTAATACACTGACTATAAGTACCTCATACAACTTTTAAAAAATAATTCCACTATCCCTTTAAATGCAGAAACTCAAGTAATTAAACAAAAAAAACATTCAAATAAGCAGCATTCACCTGTTGCATTCAATCAAAGTGGTTTATGGGCATTTGTCAAATTAGCTAAGTATTTTATGAATTTTAAAAGGGCGTGCATACTGTGTGGTCATTACAACATCCCTCACTTCTAAGTGAGGGATGTTGTTACTGAATCTCTCAGTACGTCCATCTCTTCTGCCATGACTTTGTCTGTGTAACACCGTGGAAGGACTCTGTAAACGATTAGTGTCGGAAGAAACCTTTTCTCTTTGATTTTGACACCAAAAACCTGATGTTTACCATTGACATTTTAGTTAGCAGAAAATGTTCTACTATCATTCTCCATTGTAGCCGCACAAGCCATATTGACATTGTGTCGTCTGCGCTGGAGCAGATATCCACAGGAGAAGGACACCACCAGAAAACAAAAAAAAAGAAAATGGTGCCGTTCTGTTTTAGGTTCCAGGATAGGAATATATCTCTGTTCCACAGGCCACATCGTGGTCAACTATCAGTTACCTTTCCTTCATCCATGGGGTTATCACTGATGTGCACGACAGGCCCTGGGTGTGTCTTGGTGGATCTGTGCAGGTTTTAGGGACAGAAGAGAAACAAGAAGACACAGAGAGAGAGTGTGTAAATTCAAGTTGTGTTCTGCAGATTGACATGATGCATACTTGATGAAATGTATCTGATAAATGTTGTCTGAAACATACTGTCTAGCTTTTAGAGAGAGAGAAAGATAGGGAGGCAATTAAGGGGAAAAAAAGAAGGAAAAAAAGAATAAAAGCCAGAATCTTTAGTTGTGCACAAAGAAAAAGAGCAAGAATATAAGATGGAAATGTGCATCAGTGCACCAGAGAGAGAGAGAGAGAGAGAGAGAGAGACATGACATATGAGAGAGACAAATAGAGAGAGAGA
The DNA here is from genome assembly GCA_028570985.1 of Heterobranchus longifilis. Classification (NCBI taxonomy): domain Eukaryota; kingdom Metazoa; phylum Chordata; class Actinopteri; order Siluriformes; family Clariidae; genus Heterobranchus; species Heterobranchus longifilis. The sequence goes on along the minus strand of JAOVVB010096592.1, from coordinate 7,929 downwards.
GGGAGAGCAGGGTCACATGAGGGTCTATGAGAGATTATAGTGTGTGGAGACAGCGTCACCGTGGCAACAGAGCAAGGGGCATGGAGGAAGTGAAGGTCTGGCCTAAAGAAAGTGTTGCTGCCTGTGAATGTGGTCTGGCTCCGGTGGCTAATGATCTCATTGCTGCTGATGAGTCGATACAGTCAGAGAGATGTAGCAGTGAATAAAAGGAACGGACGGACTCACTGGAAAATCAACTCCAGTCTGTAATCATCACACTGGAAGTGCTGTTGCATGAATGCTCTGTGTTCATGATGCATAACTGAGTCATGATTTATGCCATCATTTCATGCAAAAAATAAATAATGTATTTATTTAATGTAAAGTTAAAATGTAAATATGATGTGATTAAACAGATTTGTCCCATACAGTACAGAAATATACTGATGTATAGGTAGATTGTTGTTTATATTTGCATGTTTCCATCCCGGAACTAATGTTCTCCATTTGTAGAACCATAGTCTGATTTACTTGACATACAGTGGTGGGAAAAAGCATGACATGTCAGGCCCCTTCCACTATCTCCGCTATCTATTTTTTATTTTATTTTTTTAAGACATGTTTGTGTCCATGTCCAGTGTAATGTATGGAGGGCACTGTCTCTGCACCCGGAGCTTAGCGCCGCCCAAGACTTGTGATTGTTTAAAGAAATACAAACAAGCTGAAGTGTTTTTTCCCCCTGTCCCAGCATGAAAACTGCAGCCAGACCATAACCAGGCAATGTGACACTAGTAGTACCACTACGACAGAATTTGTTGATGGACTGTATACGTTCCAGCGTGAGCAGACGTCTTGCGATTATTTTGACTGATATTGCAATTGCAACATGATTTGCGATATAAGGAATTATAATTTTTGCATCAGTATTGTCATTTTTACAGAGCCCTGAGAGGCAAGCAAGATTTTTTTTTTCCCAGTAGGCCATATTGCGATTTCGATAAAATTCTGATTCATTGTTCAGCCCTACTAAACACCATTTTAAAGAAATGACAACAAGTTTAAGCTGAGTTTAAGAGGGCTCACTTTCTACTTCAACACGAACATGAAGAACACTCGCTGCAGGAGACTCCACAAGTTTGCAGAGACAATAAAGCAGAAACTGTGCTGCAGACATTTCTATCAGAGATTGGACAACTCTTCTACAAGGAGATGACTGAATTTGATGTTTTAAATTTCACACTACAGCCAAGATCTCTTCTTTAATCACTTTCACAGTAGCACAGCCAAAAATCATTTCCCGTCCCCGCTGTCTGTTTCTGAGACATTTATCTGAGCTGATGGTATACTTTTCTGTTTTAGATCTGGGAGTTGAAAGTGTCAGAACACCAATTTATCAGATTTCCCCAGCAGCAGCTTTATACACACACCTTTATACTCTACTTCCAATTCTAGCTGCCAGTCACTGTCGCAAATGAATTTTGGTGGGTGCGCTACAAAAATTACCTGGAAAGAGCAACGTCTACAGGCTAAAGCGTTTCGTTTTACCTGAAAAAGAAAGTCACACTATTCATTTTCAGTGCTATTTCATGCACAGAATCAGGGACGTTAATACTGGGGCTGGACCCGAATATTAGACTATTCAGATTTGTTCACTGGGTAGATATTCAGATTAGGGCTGCACAATATGAAGAAAATATGCGATAACTTATTTGACATTATTTTAATTTGGATATTGTTTTTTTTCTCAATACTGTAGAATAACAGAATCCTTAAAAATGAATGCAATAACACCAAAAGCACAGTGTTTCAGGCTTTGCGACACACACCCAGTGCAGAGCAAGGAGAAATGTGCAGGGACGACTCAGCAGTCTGTTAACTTGTTGCTCTTGCTATCAATAATAGCTGCTCTGTTTCAACAAAGTTAAGCTGAAAGAAACGTGCATGCAGGCTGAAATTCACCGTGGTGTTCTGTTGGAATTAAGCGATGAGCAGAGGAAAAGTCCGCTAGCATCTAGGCTAATTTATGCAGTGTAAACACAGCAGTGCGAGAACTGAGAAATGTTTTCAGGCGATTTAATGAAAGCAAATACAGTGAACGGCCGTGTGTAACGGCACTGTGCTCTGACTGGATGAGTCCCCCCCCCCAACCAAAGCTTCAAATATTCACTGTTGATTAGTACCAGAGGTCCGAAGCCCAAAAAATGGTATTTGGGACAGCCCTAGTTAATACTATTATAACCAAGACATTTAATAGTTACTACTCAATGTGTTGGGTGACAGTGACTTTATCCACCAAAATCTAATTACCTGCATGTAGCGCCTGCCAAGTGACATCTGAACCCTGCAAGAAATGCACTACAACATCTACCGATGCACAGGATGTGATGTAAAATTCCTTAAAGTGGGTGTTGTTTACACGGGGGAGTGGGTGACACACAGGATAAGTCACCGGGGTTATCAAGTGGGCACTTCCTATCACAGATGTTCCGTTAAATCAGGCAGCAAACACCTCCAGAAGTCTCAACAGCAAGTTCTGGCATGGCACAATCACCACCTCCATACCGCCCTCACACTGATCAGAGCTACAGTATTCAGGACACACTGTATCTGCAAGCACATTCTTTTGCATTTCAGAGTTTCCTGGTTGAGAGTCAACTCACACAAGTGCACAAAGAAGATATGCAAATGGGCAGAAAGTAGAGGAGAAAAAAATAGACAGTTGTGCAAAACAGACTCACAGTTCGATGGCTTTGTTCCACATGATGACGTAGCCTGAGAGAGTGAAGGACTCCACGTTGACGATGTGGATGTTTCCTCTTTCTGTGCCGATGTAAAGCCATTTGCTCTGGAAGGGCAGGTGGCAGTATGTGATTCTGCAAAGAAGAGATCAGGATCACAACCAGGCTTTTCATTATCTCATGACTCAGTCCCGCCAAAGAGTCACCCTTGTCCCTAATCATGCTGCTCCAACTGGAAGGAGTAGCGAGTGACTAAGATTTAATTACAAAGGCCTTGCTCTGTGTCACACTAATGAAGCCGGACTATATATAGATCAGCGGGGAGGAATAGCCGAGTAAACACTGCTGTCTTTTCTCAAGTGGTGGGAAGAAACATTCATACACCATGTTTACAGTGTCAGATGGACACGGCTGATGTTAACGGTTTAGTGTGTCGGACAGTTTATCTGTCCTCACATCACACGGTGATACTTTATGGGATTTCTTTCGACTGAGGATGACAAATGTATTCTTTCTTTCCTTATCTTAAAGAAACGTATTAACCTAACTTTTGCACCAATTAAAGCAACATTCATAGATTTTGTTGACCACACGGTGGCAGAGAAACAAACTGCAAACACAGCATCAGATATATCATCACATTACAAAGGTGTTATGGTAAATGACACAAACATCATAAGCATTCAATTGAAGTAATATTTCCGGCAAACTGATGAATGTAAGTCCAATATTCACTGTCCTTTTAGCTCTGTTTTGGTCTCTACCAACTCCTAAAAAGGGGCCGCTAGCTGCTAACTTTATGTGCCATTTGATGTTTATGTTTATGTTTATGTTAATGGTTATTGGTCTGTATACTGGCATTTTATTCTTTTACCCTTTTTTTTAATTTGACTTTTTTTCTTTTTTTTTTTAAATAGTTATCTTCTTGAAAAGCCCTTATCATAATCGTGGATTTTTTCTTTCTTTTGCTGAAATCAGCTGGCTGCAGCTCCTGGAAACAGGGTTGATGAGAGCAGAATTTGCAGGCCAGAAAACAAAAACAAAGTGGCTAAAAAACTCTGACGAGCTCAGGACAAATGCAGAGATGGGTAATCATTTTCTGTGGGTTCGTCATGACAAGTGACATCTTTCATCTTTTGATTCATTGTTAATATAACAAATATCGATTAGTGCTGCTTTAAAGTTTGACATTTTAAACTTGGAAAATAACATGGCCTATAAATTCAGACCTGAATTTCAACAGCCAAACAAAGTCAGCTTACTATCACCTTAAGAATATATCAAGGGTTAAGAGACTTGTCCATGCATTTATCTTCAGTAGACTTGACTACTGTAACAGTGTCGTTACAGGCCTCCCTAAACATCGATTAGACAGCTGCAGCTGATTCAGAAAGCTGCTGCTCAAGGTCTTTACACTGGCTTCCTGTCTATCAAAGAATTGATTTCAGAATACTACTGTTTGTAAAGCACTGACCGACAGGACGTTTCTGACACTCTCTTTTACTAAATGAAATACTTTTTATTCTGGTATTTTATATCTGTCTTAGCTCGTTTTTATTTTATATTCTCTTGGATGTTTTTAATTGTCTTAAGATGTCATTTTAATGTTTTATGGAAAGCCCTATGATTTGCCTTGTGCTATATAAATAAACTTGCCTTGCCTTACAAATGATGGTTGATGGATAGATGAGTAGAAAAACTTTCACAGCCACAGATAAAATTCCCAGAAATGTAATATCATCGGCTAGAAGGACCTAGTATTTGACCTGGTGAATTCACTTTGCCTGCTTGGTTTAAAGAGGAAAATCCAAGTTTTTGCAGAACCACAAGACGACACTGATGCATTATTTTTCAAGACCTGCTAATTATACAGAGAGAAGCATGTGGCCAGCTGTGAGGACTGTTTCCAAATTGTGTTCACGCTTCACAGAGCGACAGATGCAGCGTCACTGCAAACAGAGACGCAGAAAGAAGAAGGAGTTACTGTACCTCTCCCTGTTGAACTTGAGAGAATGCAGGATTGCAGGGATTTTTTGCCTCAGGTTCCACAGGTGGATGCTGTCATCAGCTAAGGCACTCACCAGCGCCCCCTGTGGGGGGGGGTCAGAAACAGGGGGGTTGTTAGAAAGCATAACACATATTATGGTTTGGTACCGGCTGTTTTATATGCTTGTATTGCTATGAGGGCATTATAGAAGCATGTGGGTCACAAAAGTAGCATTACTGTTTAATGTTCGCTAAAAGCACAGTTCACACAACTAGAGGTGATTCATGGCCTACAAACACTGAATATGCAGCAGTCTCTATATGTGTTAGAACATGGATAAACAGATGGAGGAGAAAGTGGACAGACTTGCAGTGAAGGAGTGAGGACAGAGAAGGTGGAGAGAAAACCAAACAAGGAAACAAGGAACCGGTAATGACAACAAACCTCGTTGATCAGGAACTGGAGCTGGATGACAGCCGCGCCGCTCTCATGCTGACAGTAGCACTCCACACCCGCACGGCCGAAGCTAAAAGTCAACTCAGTCAAGGAAAACTGTTTCAAAAAGTTCATGCAGAAATGTGAGAAAAACACTATCAAACATGTAGATTATCTGATACATTAATGCTGAATAATGTGGTTATCAGTATTATCACAGTGTGCTGAAAATGTTCAAAAAGTACTGAAACACACTGAAATCATTTCACCAAGTTTTATATTGAAAACCACAAATAAAATTAACAGCACTATGCACTTTTTGCATAAACATTAAAATAATAACACAGCCAATGTCTTATGCTTTGGGAAGGTTTTCTCCAACTCTGTGATTTAGCAGCAAAAGAATGTGCATATAAAAGCAACACAACCATTATAAACAAAGCAGTTGTACATGTAAGAATGATGCTGGGCAGTATTTACTGAGTTTTTTCAAAGCAATGTAATCAAACACAGTTTTAATGATAGAAAATTTAAGCAACAATACTAGTCATGTGGAATTTTACTGTGGCTTATAATTAAACCAGTAACCATTTCATCCCTAGTTTGAATAAGTACTTACTGATGACTTTTCTAAAATCATTTCCCACTTTCTGTAGGTGTTTTTCCATACCTAAAAAGTTTCCCACAAGCTTCATTTTTATAACTAAATCCAAGTTGGCATTTTCATTCATCATTTGCATTCCTAAACAGGCAGCTATAGCAAGAACATGAAACATATAGTGAGTTATAAATAAAAATCAGTGGGCCCCGTCTGCCTTATTTATTCACATGCATCAGCCAGTATGACGGCAGCATGATTAACTTAACTCTCTCTCTACTGGACTGATGAGTTCACATCAGAGAATCCCCGCCTGCTAAATCTCTGCATTCAAAAATAGCCGGGCCACCCATTCAGATTACAGTAGATGTCTCGGGCCTAAATTTGAACTGTATATGTGAACTAAAAGAGGAACCAAAATGATTCATGCATGTAAGGCAAAAGGGAGACTGTGGCTACAGTGGAGCGCCGCCAGGTAGGCACCTGGAGGACTGTAATGTATCCCACAAAAAACCTCCAAATACTTTCACAGCACAGCACAGAAACGAGGAGCATAATGAGGAAAAGCTTGTCTACTTCGAGCAGCCTGTAATCACTTTCACAGATAGTATGTGCACACAAGCACAAAAAGAAGAAGGAAGCAGCACGAGATCTAATCATAGGGAGAATGTCTACACAGACGGATTGGCCACAAAGACAAAAAGGTGCTCCGTTTCTCACACTGATGTGATCATGCCGGAGAAAAGCTCCCAAGACAGACCGTGGTGTTCACTATCTGAGTCCATTTTGAGCTGACACAGCATAATATGTCTGAACAGGATTAACCAAGCTGTGATCAAACAATCCCTCAGTGCCTTAAACAAACTAAGGTGAGGTTGCAGGAGACCGTTTCAGGACAGGCTCAACAGCCGGGCATCACTTCTGCAGGAGGATGGAGGCAAACAGACTTTCAGACTTTAAGCCGGCGCCAGTCGAAGACTGTTTGGCAACTGAACTCACATTCACCCGTGACCTTTCTGTCCAGTTTTAGCTCCTGGCCCCGCAAGTTCTGTACAACATTTGTCAGAATTATTAATGGATATCATGTCTCCACAGGTCCACAATGGAGGAGGAAGAGTCATTAAGTCTGTTTCATAGCCTCTGGTCATGCATAAATAAGAACAGCAGTAGTCTAAAGAGCAAAATTGTTAATATGCAACACTGTGGTGTATTCATATTGCTAACATCAAGTAGAATCACTTCAACAGCCTTCTAACTGTTAAAGGTCCCATACTGTAAAAAGTGAGATTTCCATGTCTTTTTTTTATTTATTATAAAGCAGGTTGAGGTGCTATATAAATATGGTAAGTATCAAAATGCTCAATCCACAGCCTGTATTCAGAAACTGTGCCTTTAAACGAGTCGTCAGGACTTCTGAACGGTTGTGATGTCACAACTATCCTACTGTCTATATACTAGGGTTGCAACTGTATGAGATTTTCACGGTACGATAACCATCTCAGAAAATATATATATTGAATGAACGCTTTATTATAATTTAAAACTTCAAACCATTTTTTTTTTTTTTTTAAATGGAAGTATGTGTAAAAAGTCTCCTTTTTGAAAATAAATACAATATTTTTTTCAATACTGTAGATAAGCAAATGTACATGATAACCATTTTTTTACATTAAAGCATGTAAACATGTTCTAGTAGAAACCCCAAATACAAGTACATGTGAGCATAATATGGGACCTTTAACACAAGTTACTGTTTATTTTTCTGTGTGCATTAACTCATCAGTGTATGTAAATGTGCAGGTGTCTAGAGTCTTTCTAGACTAGGCTAGCAGGAAGTTTTTATCACTGTGGTGGTAATAAAGTAGAGCATTCTGAAGGTACTTCCTTCCACGCCTCATGATCAAACCTTTACTATGATCATGCAGGCCACAGGTACAAACTATATCGTCTGTCAGCTAAGGCTGTTTTAGACACTACCTCTGTCCCTTCATGACTTTATTTCATTAGTTAGAGCATCGTGTGCTTCTGGGATCGTATGAGCACAGGAAGCTGAGTCACACTGTGACTTTGCATGTAACAAAATATCTTGCTGTATAGAGCTGCAAAGACTTATTGATTAATCGATTAGTGATCAACTATCTAACTGTAAAAGCAAGGACCGCCCGTGAGTGTGTCCGTCTGTCTCAGGGGGG
>JAOVVB010096581.1:0-13179 GCA_028570985.1 Heterobranchus longifilis | reverse complement strand
GGGGGAGGGGGAAGGTTGAGACGGGAGTTGCCAAGTCACTCAGAGCTGTTCAGGTCAATTAAGCCTAGTGTTTGAGCCACAGGAAATCTATACCAACACTCATTATAGCTCAGACAAGAAGACTTGTGTGTGCTGGCCTGGAAACATACAGACTTCTCCTGTATTACACAGTTCGGCCATACAGGCCCCAGCAGGGCATATGGAAGACATAAAACCCAAAAGGGTTAACGACATATCAGACAGCATGTAGCTACACCTACTTACTGTGGAGAATTAGGGTGCAGACAGGGAGAGGGAGGGTGCGGTTGGGGATCGGGGGGTAGAAGGTGTGAGCGGAAGAGAAAGAAAGAAAGAAAGAAAGAAAAGGGGATTTACCTCGTTTGAGGAGAGAACCAAAGGTGACCGTGCCAAACGATGTAACTGCTTTAATTTGTTGGAGATTAGCTGTTGAACGTGTTTTTAATCAAAGTGTGTAACAGTGGCATCGTCAGACTCACAGCTTAATTACGTTCCAGCTCCCCAACCTGCGCTCAGCCAGTCAGCCTGCTCTTGCTCTCTCATTAACTAAATCTAATAAAGTCTTTGGAGGAACAGGCATCTTGAAATGAATCCACTTATATCGCTTTCCTGGGGGCCACCGCCATCTCCTCGAGGATAAAAAACACGGTCTACTGTACATTATCAGCTAGGACGCTTAAATTGAATAATTAATCTTTGAGAGCAGTTGAAATTAAGAACATAGCGCTGCTTTCTCGGTGGAAGAGAACATGTTTCCGGGGAGGCCACAGGCGAAATCTCTGCCAGTGATATTTTTTGCTTTGTTTTCTGTCACTGCTCCTTCTACACTGGAATTAAACTGTCAAAATTATAAGACATCACACAGTAGATCACAGCGAAGGTTTTCAGGTCATCAGGGTGGTGTACTGGTGATCAGTCATGTGACCTATTGATCACTATAGACACTAAGTATAGAAAACATCATGATCATCTTAAAAAAACATTTTAGAAAATACCATATTTAGTTTTAGATGATACATAAGTCTACAACAGATATATAGATGACCATAATATAATATTGCAATAATCTTTTCAGAGTATTCTTCAGCATACAAATACAATCTTTAATCTTAATCCATCAATGGGTACAAAGTTGAATATCCATTTTTAAATACAAAGCACCGAATTCTGAATTCTTTCAATGTCAGTTTTCAAAGCACAGTATACTGCTCTTTAAAAATGGCCTTTACTTTCAAATCCATTGAAATTAAAGGTCCCATATTGGAAAAAGTGAGGTACCATGTCCTTTTTTATTATAAAGCAAGTTGAGGTGCTATATAAATACTGTGCAAGTATCAAAACGCCCAATCCAGAGAGAAATACGCACAGCCTGTATTAGGAAATGGTGCATTTAAACGAGCTGTCAGGACTTCCATACATTTGTGATGTCACAAATGTATAGGTAGAAAGGGCAGGTACGGTCGTCCCCCAGCAGTAATGACAATACTGAGCAGAGATGTGGAAGATCCGAAACACTGACCAAGACAGAGGGTGAAAGGATATATATATATATATATATATATATATATATATATGCAATATGTAATATGCAATATGCGATAACATTGTTGAATATTGCGATAACAATATTACTTGCGATAAATAAACAGTCATATGAGTTCTGCCTTTCTGCTGCTTTCAGCATTCTGCTAAAATACAACAATTTGCTTGTTGAATTAAAATAAGTTATTTCTGACATTTTATTGAACAAATTGAACATTGAACTCAACACAAAAGGCACCATTAAAAAAAAGAATATTTACAATTTCAAGATTTCTACCAATACTGTTTTTCAACTAACTAAAATAATGTGTCTTTCACGATGTGTTTATTGCAAAAGTTGATATTGTGATGATGATAAAAATATATAATGCAGCCCTAATACAGGTCTATTCAGCACAGTATGAGAAAAAGTGTTTTTTTAAACATTAATGCATTTAAACATGTTCTAGGAGAAACCCAAAATACAAGTATGAACCTGAAAAAAGGAACATGGGACCTTTAAAAACATTTCCATGTAACATTCAGCCATGAAAGGAGAAAAAGGAAAGGAGGTCAACTTTGGGTCACTAAGATGCATGCCATGTTCTTCCTAGATTCAAGTTCACTTGCTCGAGTAAATGCCAGATGCTGACTGTCACTGTGCAGTCTGCCATGACCGAAAATCGAGCGTTGCAGGGAAAAACCGCAAACTGTGCTGCAAAATGTTTTTCATTAAGGCTCTCTGGTAGCAGTACAGTACCATTTCACTACTCGGGCTAATTGATCTGGATTGGATTTCCAGGGTTCCTGAACAGCCGCTCTGTATTTCAGTGTTTCTTTCACCTTGCTGCCAGGGAACAGGATACACATCATGTGGCTACAGTAAAACTGATTATTAAAATGGCAACTGTAATTTGTCAAAGATAAAATAAAAAAAATAAAAAAAACACCATCGCAATTAAGATAGAGGGAGAGAGAGAGAAGAAACATTTAAATGGGAAAGACAGATGATGGGTGATAACAGTGATGGATGATATCACTATGTCTCCAACTTGTTAATTGAACTTCATTTACATCTTTATATGAAAATTCTAACTTTATATTAAAAAAGACAAAACTACATCAAAAGCTATTAAATCAGAGGATTACTTAGCGGATTTAGCGTAATCCCGTGGAAGGTTTTTTTCACTGCCTGCAATTTTAAAACAGCTCATGAGTAATCTGTAATTGACTGCGCCATCATTTTCGACAGTAACCTTCCCAGCTCTGCTCCCTGTCTTGTGCCTCTCTCTTGTCCCGGTGCTGACAGCATCCTCGAGGACCGAGGCCTTCCAGCCGCAGGGTTTTTGGTTCCAGCTGAGATTAGAGGGAGCCAAGCGATGAGGCGTCCCTCAAACATCCTGACTAGAGATGGAGAAGGACAATGGAGCGGCTGTGTCTGTGTCAACACCAGCTCTCTAAACACACACACATGTGCAAGAAGACCCCCCACCCCCCACCCCGTCCTTTTACCCCAATCCCCACACAAACACACACATGCACCCTCTCCATTCTTCACCACTGCACCTGAACTCATATTACAATATATCCTGTCTGGTGTGTGGCTCACATCTACATAACTTCACCGCGACAGAGAGCAAAGGCAGAGTCTTCGAGGGACTACACTGGTGGTATTGTATGTTGTAGAGACCATTAACTACAAATCGAATATAGTTAACATTATTGTGGACCATTTTCCAAAGCAAACCTGAAGTTTTAAAATTGATTTTCTACCTTCCAGGCAGCCAGTGGTTTCCGTTTATTTAACAACCTATAAAAATCAACTTGTGGAGTTAAAACCTGCTTGAAATACATGATCCATCAGAGTCAACATTTAATTGCCTTTATTTCCTGGCAAAGTACCATTATTATCACAAGATATGATCTGACATGTGGAATCCTTCACCGAAAAGCTTTCCAATCACAAACTATTATTATTATTATTATTATTATTATTATTGGAGTTATTGGATAATGAAACTATGGCTGCAACTAATAACTTATCAACTAATCGAATTGACTAATGCAGCTCAAACAAAAAGGAAACAATAACCAAACATACTGAAGACGTTGTGAAGAGTTAAATGTGAAATTAGTTTGTCTGAAAAACAGTTGCTGGTAATCTGCCCACTCTCAAATCTTGAAGGTTGGAGCACCAACCTCTGTTTTATATACAACAGAGTATAGCACACTTTCAACATAGTGGTTAGAGATATCAGCATTTCATCTTTTTAGCTTTTTAAAATATGTTCTTGTTATGACTGTTCAAACCCTGAAAAAGACCGAGGTCAGATTTCAAGACAGGTCTTACCCGCTGAGAGTAGTTCAGACTAAACAACTGGCTTGAGTAAAAGCTGCTGTCCTGTTTGTGCAAAACAGTGGCAAAGAGTAATGATACAACCTAATTCTATTATGCAACAGCCTGTTTCCATTTGCACTAAACAGTTCAGCGTGAATATGGAAATAGGTGTTCTATTGTTCATTGTTTCCTAGAGTTGAATCCATTTACATTACAGATGTAGATATTTACATTTCACTAGTAAAAAATATTTATGAGAATGAAAAATGGTATGAGTGTTCTTCCACTTAATTTGTGTACTATGTGGAGGCATCTTAGATCAGGTAAATTCCTTCATTGATTGATATTTCCTTGAGTGCACAGTAGATAACATGATTTATGAAAATGTTAAAAAGAAGGAAAACAAAACAGAAACAAGATAGACCAGTTTGATTAATATTCCCTGGATTGCACACAAAAACAATTTAGGAAAATAAATATAAACTGAGCCATCTGTTTTTTGCAAATGGACCTTTCTCTATATATACTCTATGTGAATAAAAACTGTTGTGAATGCCAGTGCATTTATTCTTTTCTTCTTAACCGTGAGTTTCACTGCCTCAGTTATTGTCACGTTTCAAGGTTTTATCTTGAATCACCTGCACATGTTTCTGACTGGATCCAACAAAATTATCAGTAAGTTTATGTCTGTAGTCTTGAACCCATTCAAACTACATCACAATTAATCTATACCGCAGGTCTTCAAAGTCTGACACTGCGGGCTACAACTTGATATTTTTGCCTATTTGTTTTTGCCAAATTATCTGTTAATTGCGTAAACATCCATGGGTACTTTGTAAACGGCTATCACCAGATTACTTCGACACTGAAGAAGACTTAAAGATGTAAGAGTTATGAGGAGCATCTTTTTCTAAAGCAGATTTATGGGCGTTAATTTGTGAAAACCTCAGATCTATGCAACACTGGACCCAAATCTAATTGGATCAAATCAGTCTCAGACCCAAATGTGCAGTCCAGTCAGGATTTTCTTCACTTAGATACTGTTCTCAAGTGACTTCATTTACTGAATTCCACCAGAAGATGTTTTGCTGCATGTCATTCTCTTCCCCATCATTTTCTCGCTCAACTGTAAACTATGACCTGAGGACGGCACGGTGCTTTTACACAAAACATAAGGGTATACTATTTTGTGGCTGTGCTATGAAATTCGAAACACCGTGAGATTCTGAGGAAAAAACGAAATAACAGAAGCCTTTGACAATACCAGTGAGGGCAGAACATTGGTCGTCAATGTGAATCACTTGGCGCGGGCTTCGCATTTCCCGAAATTCAGTGGCAAAAATGTGTGAGTAGGGCGGAAGGTATGCAAATATGGAGTCACTGTAAAAGGATGGGTACAGACAGAGAGAGAGAGCTGAATGATCAAGGCAAGACAGTAGACCAACTGAGCGCGGGCAACAGGGTGAGATTGAGTGGCATAGAGGGTCTCCGTCGGACATGTAGCCATGCGTAGCCATGAGAACACAGGGGCTTTGTGTGGAAGAATGTCGTTTTCATAACAGCGCATTTCTTCTGGGGTGACGGCGGGCCAGCTTGGTCCATCTGCTGGGCCTTTGTCAAACTATCTTGCCCTCTTTTAGCAGAAAAGAGAGGAACGTGATTAGCATGCACCCCGCACCTTTTACCACCACCCCTCTTTCCGCAAACTAAATGCCTGCACGTCCGTCCTCCTCACCACCTCCCACCCCTTTTCTCTCTCATCACCCTCTTCCCCCATATTCCTCTCGCTTCATAACTGGATCATGGGTGGTAGAGGAGGGTCCATTGTACATTGTTTTGGCTTTCCCTGGTTCAAATCCTCTTCACAAAGTGGGTGGGAGGGAACCGGGGAAGCCAGCAGGCACCTTTGGGCCGTGAAGGGAGTTGTTGAGGTTCTGAATGGGCTAAGGGCACCGAGAGGCCCTCTGTGATGTGGTGGCATGAAATGCAACAAGCCAGAGTTCACTCACCCCCAAGCTGAGGCAGGTTGTTCTTTTCGAAGGATGAAGTTCTCATTATGGTTTTCTACATTCTCTCCTCATCTCCTATTGTGAGTGTGTGTATATGAGTGCATGTGTGTTTTTGTGTGGCTGGGTCAGTGGGGTGAGGGGCATGTTTTGAGTTTGCATGCATAGCGCAGGCAGGCATGCATACTAACTGCACAAAAGATGTGGATTATTTAACATTTATTGATTGAAATGTATGCAGTAGCATTTTTTATTTTTCATTTTAGAGAGCCCAGTAAGTAAGGGAATTACTAATTTGTGCTCTTAAGTAATATCTATTTTTAAATTACTTAATTTGTGCTAATTAATTAATTATGTGCACACCGACTAACAGAACATGCCCTGAAGCAATATCCCTGACATTTTAACATATGGTAAAGAGATGTCATGTATTACACCATGTTGTTTACACACTATAGGAAATCCACAAATGTCGATGTCTTTCATGTCTTTCACGATGAATTTCAAATGTCCATTGCCTGACAATGTTGACTGTTTATTTTGCACTGCATTAACATTAGGCTACACGGTGTTATATATGCACCTGATAGCAGCCAGTAATGCTGAAACAAAATACAATGTAGCATCACAGCTGTATCAAAAACAAGTACATGTGTTAGTGCACAAATCAGCCACAGCCAAAAGTCTGTGACATTCCGCTGTTACAATAACTCAACACTAATTCGAGAGCATGAATTACTATTGCCAGGCTCTGTATATTTTTGTTGCAAAAAAATGTTAAATCCTTTGGACAAAGAAAGTATTTTACATATTTTCAGAGTTACGTTTTGAATGGGAACTTGCTCCAACTTTTAATTCAGGTGATTATGACTACTGGAGCTTTGTTTCAGAGTGTAGACGTGGCTGGATGTCGCTGGTGCTGCGAGGAGAGGGAGAGGAGGCAACCGTGTAATCCCAGTCATTAGTGGGTTTTAACAGGATTTGGTGCAGCTACAATAATGGAGACTCTAGTGGCCTCCACTGCGAGACCCAAAGAGACCCGACAGGGAAGAACTGTGGCCACAGAGGCACGACTGTTCCAGAGGACTCAACTGAGAGAAGGTAATCTGGATTTTTGAGTGTGTCTTTGTGTGATGTTTGTCTCTCTGTGTGAGTGCTAACGGCAACCACAAATTCTGGTTCCTCCACTCTCACACTGATCTTTCCCTCAGTCTCTCACTGTGTCTCTCTCTCTCTCTCTCCCACACACACACACACACACACACAAACACACTCTCTCTCTGGTTCCCATGCTTCCAAGCCTCATAGAGGGGTGTAAACAGAGTGTGGTTGGTGTTACCATGGTGAAAGCTGACCGAGTGCTGGGAATGGCGACTATGCCCTGCATGTGGAGAGACCTGGGGCACGCTAGGCAGGCTACAGTAACACATTCACACACACACATTCACACTCACACACACACGCACACACGCACACACGCACACACACACACACACACACACACACATACACACATGTATGTATGTATTATGGAGTGTCTGTCTCTGCTTGTCTCTTCTCCCCCAACCTTATCTCAAAGGGAAATTCGAATTTCATACAACCTGGGTTTTCATAATTTCTATCCATAACAATAACAGTGTATGACATTAGGTTGCTGAGATCTTGGTGACATTTGTGAGAAGAAGTCAAACAAGAAGAGAAACACGAGCCATCAGATAATCATGTTTTAAACGGCAAAAAGAAAGATGATCAACCAAACTGTCCATTGTAAACATCCATCATAGATTACCGACCGACTTCCTCGTTCACCTTTGAACTGCCGTACTTGCTGTAATTGTGCATGCACACAGTTATCTAATAATAATAATATTCACCCTCTGTCTGAAACGTTGCGTTTTAGAGATTGTCTCTTTAAGCCCCCCTCCCGAAAAAGCACATTGTGCTCTGAATGGATTGTGAGAAAAAATATGGCAAAGGTAGTTCTCAAGTCGTGGGTGGAGATACTCAGATGGGGGGCTGTATATTCTATTGAGACATAGGAAGGGGAACCAAAAGTGAATGGCTTGTTGAATCCCATGTTTTCTAATATAAGCAGCTCACAAAAAAAATGGACTGGGTTGTCTTATTTCAGTTTGTGTGTTGGCAGGCACTCCAGATACCCAAATGTATGTGCAGAAGCACTAAAAGGAACTGTGTTTTTCATAATATATCCCATTTAACCTTTTTGTCATACCCATCTTATTCCTCATCTTGTTCTTGTTGTAATGTGGTGTATGATGACTCTGCTGAAGGCTGCTGCAGTTTTGACCTCTGCAGCTGATGGAATTCTTGCCATACTCTAAAAGTCCAAAACTCAAAGTAGTAAGGTACAGTCCAGGAACACACACACAGTTTCTACTGGCATCCCCCCCAATGCCATAGAAAAAAGAAAAAAAACCTGAGAATGAAGATTACAATTTGGACACGTCTGTCTGACTGCTACATGGCAAGTGGCTTCAATCAAACCATTGAACATGCACACACACACGCATGCACGCACACATGCACGTGCACGCACACACAGCTGAAGCTACAGCCACACACACCCATAGAGATATTTTCAGAGATCAGAATGATAAATCTCCCATTGCACTGTGATGAATTCCCCCTGAATGCTGTACATAGTGTATCCTGACCATGAAATATGGACTGCTGGGATAGGAATCCTCCTGCGTCCATCTCTCACTGCATCGAGAACAGTTTATTGCTTTTACTGCACGTGACTCTGCTGCTAAACACCTAAAGCATGCATGATGGCAGATACACATAAAGCACTGAGCTTGTACATGAAGAGGTTTTTATGTTTATTACCCATACTTTAATACACATCATGTCTCAGTTTATCATGGATAATGTACAGTCAATTGCTACCATAAAAATGTATGAAACATCAACTTTTTGAAGTTTTAACCTCATGTTCATCAACTTCAAACAAACGCCTCTTGCTATGATTCACAACTATTTTCTCTGTGTGCAACTGCATCTGTGCAGAGAGTGAGGGACTTGGTATGCATCGCTCTTTTTAAGAGCAGATATTTGATGAAAAGTGAAAGGAATCAACACTATACTCAGTCCAATGCCTGTCTTGTTAAAACCGAACAAACAAGAGGCTTTTTGATAGCCTGCATATGAAAAGACAGCTGCCTGATATCTTATCAGGCCGTACTATCCCACTGGATAATGCACATGATGAAAACTGAGGCATGGAATAAGATTCAGAATATTAAAAGGACTAAACTAGTCATGTACTGAATGCATAATCAGCGTTCAATATGTACGAGTCCAAGACGGCTAATGATATTTTACACATATTGGAAAAGCCACGACCTCATCAACAAAGGCCATTTTCTTCAATAAATGCCCATGTATTAAGCTGAACACAGGACTGCAAAAAGAATGTCTGATTCCGCCAAATCAATACATCTCATTCAAGGCGTACACCCGAGGATGAATTATCAATCACTGCATCTGCTGCTGCGTTCCTCCCTTGCCAAAGACTTGCCTCTTTTCCTCTATGGATTAAGCCACTTTTGTCTATTTACAATTTCATCAGTTGCTATGTTTGTATGCATCTTGCAGCTTAAAAATCTTGTGATTTTATTGCCAACGCCAAAACAGGAGCCAAAGGGGTTTAATACACTGAGCAACCATTCAAAAAACAGCCTGAAACAGTGTTGAGCTTTGGACTGCGTTCACAGTGGCCATCTGCAAGCTGCTGCGCACCGAGAACTGAGGCTCACTGGTCTAGAGGCATGATGGCAAAGCTGTGTGATGCTGGCCCCAGAATAAACAAGTCGTTTGACCGGACAAGCATCGTAAAAGCAACTATTGATGTAGCCTAGTTTTTTTTTTCCCTGCAGCCTTGTTCGTTGTTTCGTAGCTCGAGACTTGCTGGGTCGACTGTTGGCTCGCTATCACATTGATTTCTGAAGTGGTGATTGTCTCCGCTGTATGCCCTAAACTGTTTGTCATTCAACTTTTACATGTCTTTATCGATATCCTGTTAGTGGCCATGGCTCTTTGTGCACTGGCCGTCATTTGTGTGTCCATGTTATCGACTGCAGCATTCTTCTCTGTGTCAGGATCAATGGCGGTCATCCGGCTCGGTCTAATCTGAGGCAGTCATTCCAGTTATTCGGGGGTCACATACCTCGGGCCATGTGTCAGAATTCCCGTCTGCTTTAAGCAAGTATGGGACCGACGCACCAGGTGACCTCGCACATGCACACAGAAACACACGCACTAACTCACTGCAGGCATGATCACAGGCTGTACGCCAACAGGCACACCGACACATGTTCACCATCTCAAAAAGTACCTCCATATGCACACATACGGCCACGTATCACACGCAAGAAATCACTTTTAAATCCATGCGACAACTGGTCGGCATACTAAACTGGGCAACACACACACCCTCTCTCACACACACACCCCTCCAATAAACCCTCTGTCTCATTTCCCTCCTCTACCCCTCAGGCCCCTGACACCCCATGTGGAGCAGGTGGGCGACAGGCAGACCAAAGTCTCTGGCGCCCCAACACGCACACGCACGCACACACACACACACACATACACACACACACAAACACAGGCTCTCTCTTTCGCTCTGTTTCCTTTTCCACTCTCCACACACCTCCTCTTAATGACCACAGATATGTTAAAAAGCTCTGCCACTTAAAGCAGCAGCCTCCCCGAGCCACTTAATTTGACATGCTTGGGAGGAAAACAAAGAAAGACCCCCATTGTGGCTTTTAACAGTATCCAATCAAGCCTGCCACTCAATTAGCCATGGACGGCACCGAACAAACAGCAAAGGATCCATTTTATTAAGACCGTTTCAATGCCGCCGTAACGTTATACTGCATGTTCACGACTGCATGAACCCGACTGTTTTTACAGATCGCTCACTTTGCCACGAGGTGAAACAACAAGAACATTTCTAAAATAATAATGACAAGAGAGAAGACAAAATCAATATCGGTTTTCTCCATGTCTCCAGATGGTGTAATTGAGCTACATTATCTCTGAAAGATGAGTCACACAAAATTAAAGATGGGCAGGTGAAAAACACATTGACGGATAGACAGAGCAATAAAAAGCAGTTGACAGACGAGGGGGGAAAAAAAACCAACCAGACAGACAAACAGAGTTTTTTAGAATCGATTTGTGAGGACAACTAGGCTGCCATCAAATAAAAACTGAAAACCTCTGTATTTATCCTGTATTACCGTTTATCAACAACACAGAATGTGCATTAAGGCTGTCTAGATGGTGCATTCAGACCCTAAATGTGGATTATATCAAGTAGTCTTTGCTTTGAGATTCATGTTCAATTCACCTGTAGTTTTCATCGGTATAAGTGTGTGGTTGTGTGTTTGTGTGTTTGTGTGAGGTTGTACGTCTGCCTGGGTGTTTAACAAAAACAGGCCACAAGTCTGCAGGGACTTCGTATGAGGTAAAAGGGGTTTTGGCAGACGGCAAGCCCAAAATAGAAAACAACAAAGAGGTAATGAAAGAAAAAGTCCAGACTGCAAAGTGCTTTAAGGTCTCAGCATTTTGCTCTGAAGTAGTCCCTTCTGGTCCCCAAAACTTTAAAAGAAAACAGCACAGCAGGACTCCAAAGTTCAGTTCGATAACATGACTGGTGCACAGCCCGCAGCTGGCGACAATTGATGAGAATCATTAATAGCTGAAACTTCAATCAGCAACTGTAATATGAGAGGGGATGATAAAGGATTCAATAATCCTGGTGGAACCACACTTGCTCAGTTTAATTAATCCTAATCTACAACGGCCTGCACTTTTATTCCACAAAGAAAAGCAGTAAAACTTGCAGTCATTTGGAGTGTCTTCACGTCTGTCTCTCTGTCTGAAATAGCAACAGAAAACACAAATAGTTATTATCACCCACCTGGCAGCGATGTATAACGTCCTGTTCATGATCATGATGAGCTGGATGTCCAGTTTGTGCCGCTGCGTGTTGTTTCTGCCGGGTTTGTGGCCTACAAACGCCGGGTACTGCTTTGTGTCTGCAAGGAGAGGACAAAAAAATTAATCCCTGCGTGTTACATTTATAACTGCAGCAATAACACCTTGTCAAGTGTATCATGGGTTTCAGGTCAAATGTCAACCCATATGTCTTAGCTGGATGAGAAAACACCACCACGGTTGTTGGCTGAGATCCTCCAGTGACCATAAATTGTCAGCTAAAACTGTGCTGCACTGTACCATGCAATCTTTCTATTGTTAGTGGCTTTGGATGAAAGCACTTGGTTTGAACAAACACTCTGATAGATGAGCAGGTCTATGTGAGGCTGGCTGGCTTCTTTCTCAGCTCTCCTGGCCAGCAACGTTAGGTTCAGCATTAGGCCCAGAGAGCGAGTAGGACGGGGCAGGAGAGAAGGAGAAACACAGAGAGAAACAATGACCGTATCTTTGTTGCCTGCAACAGCGTTTACACTATCACACACAGCATTAGGAGCCCGACAGAAAAATAGCGGATTATCCTTTGATGTGGGGTGGGCTCCGTTTCAAATGCTGCTTTAAGTCTTTCATTTTAGTGTGTGTAGAGGGCCTATCCTTGGGCGCCAAATTACACTCTATGCCTCCAAAACGCATTCAGTGTAGGGGGAGGTGGGGGCTGTAGAGGAAGCAAGGGTTGAGAGGGATGTGGAGGAGCAAAAGGATAGAACAAGTATGGGAGAGATACCGAGAGGGGGATTTGCAGAGTGGAAGACAAAGAGGAAAGGGAAAAGAGTGCAGGGAGAGAGCGAGGGAGGACTTGTAATGAGAGGAGGGACAGCATGCACAGAGTGAGACAGAGAGACAGAGAGAGATCATTTACCTGTTCCTTTTATATACTGTATATATATTTTTGTTTCCTCAAAGGATTGTGTCTATATATATATTTTTGTATACTTTTTCTCATTGAATCGTAATTATTCCTGATGCTTTGGCAATATTATTTACCTTGACATTCATGCCAATAAAGCAATATGAATTGAATTGAGAGAGAGAGAGAGAGAGAGAGAGAGAGAGAGAGAGAGAAGGAAAGAAAGAGAGAGAGAAAGAAAGAAAGAGAGAGAGAGAGAGAGAGAGAAAGAAAGAGAGAGAAATAAAGAAAGAAAGAAAGAAAGAAAGAAAGAAAGAGAGAGAGAGAGAAAGAAAGAAAGAAAGAAAGAAAGAAAGAAAGAAAGAGAGAGAGAGAGAGAGAGAGAGAGAGAGAGAGAGAGAGAGAGAGAGAGAGAGAGAGAG